>JZKD02S1673668.1:763516-783043 GCA_000966675.3 Picea glauca | reverse complement strand
TCCTCTACTCCAATGGATCTCCAAATAGTTATAAACAACCATTCCAAGGTGTTTGGAGAGATGCTTAAGGGTCTTCCACCTGCTCAAGATCATGACCATGATATTCATTTGAAACAAGGAAGTGTACCACCTAACATTAGACTTTACATGTATCTATATGCATAGAAGAGTGAGATTAAGCGTATGATCGAATAAATGTTAGAGAAGGGCATCATTCAACCTAGCCAAAGTTCTTTCTCTTCACTAATAGTGATGCTTACAAAGAAGGATGGTTCATGGAATATGTTTCTAGATTATAGAAAAATCAACAGTATGACCATCAAATATATGTTTCCTATTCCCATCATTGATGAATTATTAGATGAATTGCATGGAGAAATATTCTTTACTAAGTTGGATCTTCGTTCAAGATATCATCAAATAAAAATGGGGTAGGAAGACATTCCCAAAATAGACTGCAGAACACATGAAGGTCATTATGAGTTTTTGGTTATTCCATTTGGACTTACTAATGCACCTTGAACATTTCAAATCTTGATGAATTCTATTTTCAAACCATTCGTTAGAGAATTTGTGTTAGTATTTTTTGATGACATACTAAACTACAACAAATATTGGGAAGAGTATGTACAACATGTTGACATAGTATTACAACTTTTGAAAGAGAAATAACTTTATGGAAATCCTTCCAAGTGTTCCTTTGGGGTTCAAGAAGTGGAATATTTGGGTCATATTGTATCTTATGAATGTGTAAAAGTGGACCCTAACAAAATTAAAGTTATGAGGGAATGAACAATTCCCAAAACCTTGAAGAAACTTAGAGGATTCTTAGGATTTATAGGATATAACACAATTTTTTCAAGAACTATGGTCAAATAGCCACACCTCTGACAAAATTATTAAAGAATGAAGCATTTTCTTAGACTTAATAAGAAACCAAAGCTTTTGAAAAACTTAAGGAGGCTATGTGTACAAATTTTTTCCTAGCCACACCCGACTCCATAAAAACATTTATTACTGATCCAGATGGATGTTGGTGGCCTCCCACCTATTCCAACTGGATCATTTTGGAAGTTTTCCAGTTTGGTAGTTTTTTTCCCTAGTTTTCGGGTCCCTGACTTGCGGGGATATTTTGAGGCCCTAAACAATGTTTTTAGGGCTCACCACAGTCAGAATGACCTTTGTGTATTCCTTGGATTGACCTTTCCAACGGGCTATCGTGCACCTAAAGCAGATATCGTATGCAAAAGTTATGACCCCGTGAAGTTGATGTACCAACTTACCCAAACGGGGCCCACATGACTTTTGGTGCTTCATCTCCTAGGGTTAGGTTTTTGGATGTCTAGGGTTTTTGACATTCCTATTTATTATAAAAAGGCCTTTAGAGCCTCATTGTAATTAGCTTCTTGCGAATTAGTGCAACCGTCGCATCTCTTCTCATAGATAAGACACCACCATTCTAGCAAGCTTGTTTTCTGATGCATTTTACAGTTCCAGATTATTTCCTTATTGAATAGAAACCCATTTTACTATATATCTGTTATTTTGTGTTAAGAATATTTTGATAATAATCTGTATTCATTTGGTTTTGCTCACAAAATCCAGATTAGTGGTATCAGAGAGGTATGCTCCTTGTCATTCTTAATGCATGTCCCCAACGAGGTCAGGGTACAAAGAATTGGGTCTCAAGCTTGTTTCTCTTGAGTAAAAAATCTCTCGCACGCCCAAGAGACCTCTCATGGCGGGATAAAAGAAAGATGATGGGACATGAGATCCCTTCAAAATGTTGCTCGAGGAAGCCGTCATGCAATAGAGGAACGATATGATGGATAGTTTTGCACAAATCCTTCGGTGGCTATCAACAGACGATGCATCTTCCTCAAACGGAGACGCCACCCCCTTCAAGGTACAAATCAACTTCGATATTCCTATATTTGAAGGTTATATAGATGAATATGTTGTAGACAAATGGTTGAATCTACTAGAAGGGAAGGGTATTTCTCTATCCATAAATTATTGAATAGAGAAAATATAACACATCGCTCCTCAAAGATGTTCCCCATGTCAAATATTGGTTGGAAACTTTCTGTGAGCAGAAGGAAACAAAGGAACCCTCATTATTTACAGTCGCGGTCACCTAGGATTCCTTCAGGGATGCTATTAAGGAACAATACTACCCTGTTGGAAGTTATGATGACCTGTATATAAAATGGACCACATTGCGGCAGGAAAGAGACCAAGCAGTTCCCGAGTTCACAAATATCTTCCATACCTTGCGAACCAAGCTAGGTATCAAATATTTTGAGTGACATCTGGTGCTCAAGTATTGCGACGATCTGCATATATACATCTAGGACGAAATGGAGTTTCTGGACATCTCATCCTTGGGTGTGGTCGACCAGTATGCCGTCAAAATCGAGCAGAAGCTAAAAAAAAAGACGTGGCAATTTGGGCCTGGGAACCCCTCACAACAAAATCTAGGAAAGGGAGGCCCCAACCCACAAAAAAAAGGATAGAGAAAAGACGGACCGCCTCAGGAAAACTAGTCTAGGTCGCAAGCAAGGAAGGACACCAGAAAGACAAAGAAAGATACCGGGAAGTGGTGTGACTTCCATAAGAGCCCTTGGAATAACACTGTTGATTGTCACTCAAAGCAGTTGCTGGTGGCTAAGGTGAAAGCCTTTGAATCAGATGCAGATTCTGACTTTGATTCATAACCAAAAAGGGGGATACAGATAATTGATGTAGAACCCATTGCTACCATTTCTACCACCAAGCTCAAGCCTGGTGAATCAGATGAGCCAGAGGAAGAAGAGCTCCTTTTACATTCACAGATGTGGGTGAAGGGTACCTCGCTGCACTTTATCGTTGGTAGTGGTAGCCAGAAGAACCTCATCTTGGCAAAGGTTTTCAAGCAACTCACCCTGCCGACAATGCCACACCCACAACCCTACACCATCGGATGCCTCTGCCAAGGAAGAGACATCTATGTCAACCAACATTGATGCCTGTCATATGACATCAATCCCTTCAAAGACGAGGTATTGTGTGATGTTTCCCCTCTCGAAGTTTGTAATTTTCTTTTGGCCCAACCATATTTATGGAAATGCCATGTTGTATATGAGTCTAGGCCTCGTAGTGTTATTATTAATTTAAACAAGAAATTGTACATGATACAGGAGGTACTCCCACCTAGTGCTATTTCCTTGATCTCTGCCAAGCAATGTAGGAAGGTCATCTCTCAGATGGGTAATTTTGTCTTCTTCGTGATTCGCTCTCATAATTAGAGAAATATCATAGCCACATCCAAGGTCTCCACGGTTGACCTCTCCACACATCAGAATCAAGTGGATAAGGTCATGGAAGCATACTCATATATCTTCTCCTCAACTACCGGGGTACCTCTGCACTGTCAGGTCAAGCACCCAATCGATTTGAACTCTGATGCACCGCTTCCCAATGTTTCATTCTACCACTGCTCTCTATTAGAGAATGAGGAGATCAAGTGGAAGATCCAATAACTTCTCCAAAAGGGGCACATCCGTCCCAACTCATCACCTTGCAGGAGCCCAATCGTGCTGGTACAAAAGAAAGATGGAACTTGGCGACTCTGCGTTGATTACCAAGCACTGAATAAAATCACATTCAAAAATTGGTACCCAATTCCACGAATCGACGACCTCATTGATCAGATCATGGGGGCCAAATACTTCAGTAACATTTATCTAAAGTCTGGATACCACCAGATCCCGATAGAATAGACATATGTATGGAAGACCACCTTCAAGTCAAAGGAAGGTATTTTCAAATGGTTGGTCATGCCCTTTGGCTTGAAAAATGCTCCATTCACTTTCATGAGGATGATGGACAATATCCTTCGACCATTCACTAATACTTTTGTAGTGGTGTATCTGGATGACATTCTCATTTACAGCAAAACTTGGGCAGAACACTTGCAACATATTCAATAGGTTCTGCACACCTTGCGGCAGCACAAGCTATACACCAACTTGGAAAAATGATCCTTCAGCATGGAAAAGGTCAATTACCTGGGCTACATCATTGATCAACATGGTGTACATATGGATCCAACCAAGATCCAAGTCATCCATGACTGGCCAACCCCAACCACACTCACTCAGCTTCAGAGCTTCTTGGGCCTTGTCAATTTCTACCGCAAGTTCGCGTTGGGATTCTCCCATATTAAATGGACCCTCAACAAAGTAACCAGGGGTGGTGGTAAGGAGAAATTTTTGTGGGGCCGGTCCCAACAACAAGTGTTCAATGATTTGAAGAAATGGTTGTGATCAACCCTAGTACTTTTACTACTGGACCTGCAACAACCCTTTGAGATCGAGATACATGCTTCAGACTATACTGTGGGTGTCGTTCTCACTCAGCACAACCACCCTGTGGCCTATCATAGTGAGACACTATCATATGTTGTCCATAAGTGCCCTACCTATGACAAAGAAATGTACTCCATTGTGCAAGCTTGTCACCAATGGAGACATTACATTCTTGGGAAAGAGATTGTCACCCACATTGATCATAAGGCACCAAATTTCATGTAGACACAAGGAAAATTGTAGAATTACTGCCATCAGAAGTGGTCCACATACTTGCAGCAATTCCACCTCAACATTCCTCCTTTCCTTGGCCATAACCCAGTGTTCAATGTGGATCTCCTTCAACCTTATTTTCCACCATTATTGGACACCTCAGAGATAGCAGAACAACTGACACCAACATAGCTCAACCCTGACCGCATACACTAGGAATCCAATGATCAGATTGTGGAAAAAAAGTTCAAGGGCACTCGCAAACAAAGGATCTAGCTTTATCGAGTTGTCAAAGCAGGGCAGCTCCTGCACCAAGGCAAGTGGCTCACCCGGGGCCAAATTCAGCAGAAATTTCCTCATCCAATGGGGGCACTCAACGCAATGGAGACCATTGCTTCCTAAGGGGGGAGTCTTGATCCATATGGATGTCAGTGGCCTCCCACCTATTCCAACTGGATCATTTTGACAGTTTTTTTCCCTAGTTTTCGAGTCCTTGACTTGTGGGGCCATTTTGAGGCCCTAAACAACATTTTTAGGGCTCGCCACAGTCAGAATGACCTATCATAGATAACATAAAAATGTGTATTCCTCAGATAGACCTTTCAAACAGGCTATTGTGCGCCTAAAATGGAGATCGTATGCAAAAGTTACGACCCCGAGAATTTGATGTACTAACTTACCCAAACGGGGCCCACACGACTTTTGGTGCTTCATCTCCTAGGGTTAGGTTTTTGGATGTCTAAGGTTTTTGACATTCCAATTTATTGTAAAATTTCCTTGAGAACCTCATTGTAATCATATTCTTGCGAATGAGTGTGACCGTCACATCTCTTCTCAGAGATAAGACACCACAATTCTAGCAAGATTGTTTTCCGCTGCATTTTACAGTTTCAGCTTATTTTTTTATTGAATAGAAACCAATTTTACTGTATATATGTTATTCCATGTTAATCATCTTTTGATAATAATCTATATTCATTTCATTCTTCTCATAAAATCTGGATCAATTGCGGAGTGTGATGCCTCAGGCTATGGCATTGGTGCAATTTTAATGCAAAAAAAAATCCCCCTTGCCTTTGAAAAAAACAACTTAAAGGAAAAAAATTACTCAAACCCATTTATGAAAAGAATTTTTTGGCCATAGTAAATGTAGTTAAGGAATGATGCCCTTACTTGATAGGAAGACACTTCAAAGTAAAAATAGATCATGATAGTTTGAAGTACTTCTTGGAGAAACATTATCTCCAGAAGAGAAACAAAATTAGGTTACAAAGATGCTAGGTTATGACTTTGAAATTATCTATAAGAAAGGAAAACATAATATCGTGGCAGATGAATTTTCAAGGAAATAAGAAGAAACAAAGGGTTCACTGTGTTATTTCTATTCTACAATATGATTGGGTGGAAGAAACAAGGATAGAATGGAAGCACGATCAAGAGGTATGGGAGATGATTCAACAACTACAAGAGGACCCCAGTTCATTAGATAATTTTTTTATGGAAGAATGATTTGTTATGGTATCATGATCACCTATATTTATGTAAAAATTCCCAACTCAAATATAAGGTACTTTTGGAATTGCACATTTATCCTATAAGAGGACATTCAAGATTCTTGAAAACTTACCACATGATCAAGAAGGAATGTTTCTGAGAAGGTATTAAAACTAATGTTCAAAATTTTGTGTATGAATGTGTGGTATTCCAACAAAATAGGGGAGATACCATCAAGAAACCGGGTCTCCTAAAAAAATTACCTATACCAAGTAAATGTTGGGAAGAAGTTTCAATGGATTTTATTACAAGTTTACCCAAATATGAAGAAATGTATGTCATCAAGGTAGTGGTGGATCAACAAACAAAGGATGCCCATTTTCACTCTCTTTCTCATCCTTTTAAAGCAATTAAAATAGTGGCAACATTCTTGTAAATTATTGAAAATCTACATGGAGTTCCCAAGATTATTGTAAGCCACATAGATCCAATTTTCACTAGAAAAAATTGGACTAAATCATTTTCTTGTTTGGGTACTCAATTGGCTCATATCTCATCTTACCATCCTCAATATGATGGGAAAACTAATATTGTGAATAAATTTTTAGAAGTATATAAGCATTTCTTTGTATCTAATAAACAAACACACCGGGTCAAGTGGTTTCCCTTGGTAGAATGGTGGTATAACACATCCTTCCATGCTTCATCAAAAATGTCCCCATTTTTGGCACTTTGTGGATATCATCCTCCATCCATAAAATCACCCTTAAAAGGTAATACAAAGGTTCAATCAGTGGATGACCACACAAGGCACCAACAAGAGGTTCTCAAACTGTTGAAGGAAAACTTGGTTATGGCACAAAATAGGATGAAACAACAAGCATATCAACATCGTGGTGAAAGAGAATTTGAAGTGAGAGATTAGGGATTTTTTAGGCTACAACCATATAAACAAATGTCCCTCAAGCAACAAAAGAAGGATAATAAATTAGAACCCAAATATTATGGCCCGTATAAGGTGTTGCAAAGGATTGGAAGTATGTCCTACAAATTGGAGTTTCCTCCATATTTACATGTACATCTAGTCTTCCATGTTTCTTTCTTAAAGAAGGTAATTGGTAACAAGATCCTAGTTCGAACTATTTTACTAGAGATTAATGAATAAGGGAAAATCATAGTAGAAATAGAAACAATCCTTGAAAGAAGGATTAAGCAATTGCAAATAGATCAATTACTTTGTACCTTGTCAAATCGAAGAACCTAATAATGGAAGAGGTGACATGGGAAGATGGGTTCTTCATGTAGAAACACCCGTAGTTAGTCAAGTGTTGAGGAAAACACTTGTTTGAATGGGAGGGGCATGTTAATACATATACAAAATCCCATTTTAAGTTTAAAACCCCTTATTAAGCCCTAGATATCGAATTATTATATTTCTACTGTTATATTTGTATGTAGGCTAGAACACTTCATTGTACCCTTTCATTATAATTGTTCCCTTTGTATCCACACACACACACACACACACACACACACACAAACACCATGAAGACCTAGTCTTAAGGGCACATTATCTCATATTGTACATTGAATATATTGTAAAAGGAGGTTTCCCCCTCAAAGTGGACTATTATTCATTGAATTTTTATCATTCTCAAGGCATTGGTTCATAACAAAAAAGATCTTGTCAGTGGCATCCTATGTACCGAGAACCTCCAATGTTCATGTAGTAGATAGAATAATTCACACTAGAGAATCCATTATTTGTATCCTCAAGGAAAACTTGGGTATGACACAGAGTGAAACAATAAGCTGATCAACATAGATTCGGATGTTCTTTTTCCAAATGGTATCAAGTGTTTCTTTTCCCGTATCCTTATAAGAAGACATAACTCAAAGATAAAGTTCCCCCAGAATATATCTTCTAAGTTCTATGGTCCCTATCAGATCATACAACACATTGATTAGGTCACATACGAGTTGGATCTATTATCCCACTCCAAGATTCATCTAGTCTTTCATATGTCCTATTTGAATGAGGTTGTGGGATAAAATTGCAAAGTGCAAACCAACCTACCATAACTTGACAAACAAGGTTCTATTTGGCTCCAATAATAAGCAGTATTGGATACTAGAGAGCGTTAGTTACACTAATTCACAATCATATAAATATTGATCAAGTGGAAATATATGCAACCAGAAGATGCCACATGGGAATTGCCATCAATTCTACAATTATTTCTTCACCTTCAACCTTGAGGACAGCAATACTTTTAAAGTGGGAAGGAATGTTAGGGTTTTACCCTAACCCCCTTGCTTAGATACTTTATTAATGTATGAGGCCAACTTCATTGAATAAGGACCACTAAATAGTTAGTTAATAGTCATTCATTTTAAAAATGTTCATGTTTATTAATAAGGCTCAAATTAGTTAGTAGGTCCTCATTATAAGTAGGCCCATAGGTAGTTAATATTCTCTTTGGATAACTATATATTGAGTAGAAGGATATGTAATGTTTTCTCAATAATTTTTATTTTAATTTGAGATTTGATCTCAGAGGTTTCCCCCTTGAAGAGGAAAGTGAACATAGCTCTCTAATTTTATTATTATTATTAAGAGATATTTCTCAAGGTTTATCTATTTTCTGTTATGTCTTTTGGATTTTCTCTACATTTTATGTGATTGATATGAAGTTTTGGATTAATCACATTACAAAAGTACAAGCAGGGGATTCATAAGAGAGGTCAAGAAACATTGTGAGTATGATCGGAGCATTGGAAGTCTATGTTAAAGTTGTCACTGTTGCACTTGACAAACATGAGGATTGAGTTCTGGAAATATATGGATGGCAAGGAACTTGAGATTTGCTGCATTTTTCAAGTGATAGATGTCGAACACAATGAATAAATTTTACCCAAAGAGTTATGGTAAGTACTTGTTAGAGAAGGTATTGAAATGAGTGATGAATATTTTGTGCGTTTCGTGGAGCACATAGATAAGGATAATAATGGAATCATAAAATTTGATGAGTGGTGGGATTTTCTCCCTTTATATCCACATAAGGAAACTATAGAAAACATATATCAATATTGGGAAAGGGATTTCCCCATATATAAGGGTGAAAGTAGTTATTATTGAAGGTATTAACAGGAACATAGATGCATCCAATTATCTTATTGTAAAAGGGGTTGTTGGTGCTTTGTCTAGAACCATTACAACTCCTCTTGATTGTTTGAAGGTGTAGACATCAAGAGCTAAGGTTAGTTCATATATTAATAATATTTTTAGAGAGGGTGGTCTCAAAGGATTGTTTAGAGGGAATGGGATTAATGTTATGAAGGTAGCTCTTGAATCTGCAATCAAGGTTTTTTCTTATGAAAAGGATGATCAACCTAATATGATGGAAGATGTTGCTCAACTCTAGAAACTAAAACAAGTTGAAGATGGGTTTCCACATATAGTATGTAAAAAACAAATACAACCAAAAGGACTCAACAGGTCCACACTTTGAAAATATCAAAAGATGCAGTGGAAGACATATAACTATTCAATAGTCTAGGATTCTTGTGAATCATAGAAACTATACCTCATTGGGGTTAGGAGACACACATGTGGAATTTTTTCCAATAGTTTAGGGGAGATCCAGGATATGAAAGTTTGACATGATATATTTATGAGGTTTATGAGACATTTCAAGTGATAATGATGTCTAATGATGTTGGGAAACTTGGATCACATCTAGAAGGCTATACCTTTAAGTGGAATGGGATCATCTTGAAGAAGTCTTACTGGTCCAAGAATTGTTTTCAAAGATGAAGCCTTTGAAGAATGTTTGGGTCTATTTTATTTTTGTCAATGTGTGTTTGCTTTCAATGAGTTTTTTTTTTAGTGGTGTAAGTCTTAAGAGTGGATGCTAGATTATTAGGCTTAATTATGTTATAATTTCAAGTTGTTAGGAATTAAATTATTGTTGGTTGAGGGTTGAGATAATCACTCAACACCTTTATCTCTAAAAGGAATAAGTTAGATCTTACAACAAACTACAATCTCTGTAAAATATATTAGTGTTATTGTATCAAGTGAACTAAAGCTAATATTGAATATCTTCTTCAAGTTCCTCTTGTTGTTCATTCTGCATTGTGTCTATTATTATTATTCATGTCTTATTATGATATTCTTGTCGCTTGATGGTACTTTTACAAGGAAAAAGAATGCACATCTTGGTGAACTTGTCAATTGCCACAAAAAGATAGCCATGTCCCTTCCTGGTTGTTGGAAAACCACTCAAAATATCCATGGATATGCTATCCCAAGGTCAATTCATTACAAGTAATGGATTGTATAAACTTTTCTTTCTATTACTAGGATTGTTGGTACAACAATGTATGCATTTTCTAATATACCAAGCCACATATTCTTACATTCTAGGTAAATACACATACCTTTGTAAGTTGGCAACTGTCTTTCAACACAAAAATGTTGTGCAACCCTAGAGATGTGAGCCTCTTTGATAATATGCAATCTTTGACATTTAGGGACACATGTCCTTTTTTATCTTGTAGAGAAAACCATTCTGGAGATGATAGTAAACCTTACCGTCACCTTATTCTACACAAATTTGTCCCTCTAGATATTGAAACACCTATTTAAAGTCCTCATTTTCTATATATGCCTCTTTGTATCCATCATGGGTAAAAGGTTATATGCGCATAAGAGTTCCCAAAGCTATAATCTTGGATTTTGGTGGCCTTGAAAGCATGTTTTCCAACTTATAAGTGATTCCCTTCTTATATTTGATAACTAGATGAAATTGCTAAAAACTCTCATCCACTTGTAATGTTTGGTTTGTTGGAGCTTACTCTAGGCCTACAAATACCGTAGTGGCTTATGATTAGTGTGGATAATGGTTTCCTCATTTCTTGGATAGGTTTATTTTCTGTCTAAGAGATTCAGTGAAGTTGGGAAAAGAGCCTAAAATTTTTGAATAGATCTGGTAGTGTTTGATACTACTTACATTTGGTTTTCCTTTTGAAATTGTTGTTCATTACTAGATCTATCCTCCTAGGTGAGTTTTGGGTGTGATCTTGGTAGAGATGTTGGAGTGGGATGATATAACATCATTTCCAATTTCCTACAACCCTTTTGTTTGTTGTTGTTGTTGGTTTTCCTTTTGCATTCATATTCTTTCTTAGATCAAGAATATTTTTGCATTACAATTGGAAAAAGTAACAGAAAGACAAAAAAAAAATTACAAGCTTGACTATTTTTGAAGCATTAGTGAAACTAGTGCATTAGTTTCATTTTTTGGTTTCAGATTCTTGAAAAATTTTCAGATTTGAATTTCTTGTTGGTTTCTTGCGATGTGAGGTTTCATTTACAATAGTTACAAAGAAAAGAAAAAAGTCTCTTTCTCTCCCATAGCTAGATTTCATTGAATCAAAAAAAATTGCATTGGCATCTTTGCATTGCTTGGTTGGGTCAAGAGTCATAACATCACTAAAAAGTTTCATCCATCTCCCTTTGACTTAAACAACAACCATTAAAAAGAAGTGTGTAATCTAAATTTTATTAGACACTTTTGTTTTATAGTGAACCAACAATAGATAGGCTTCGGGCCTTGGAATAGGTTTGGAGAGTAAACTCTCCAAGACCATGAAAATGGAACTTAGGAATCATTAATGAGTGAAAAATATATTCTTACACCATGTGTGTCATGAGCCTCTTCTAACACAAGAGTTAAGCACAAAGTCACATCAGGGAAACTAGGGAGATTACCCCTCTCCACTTGTTTTAGTGTTTGCAGTACAACTTCAATTTCTATATATATGGGGGTTTCTTTGGTGCCACACCTCCAAATCTTTGGGCTTAGTTACCTTGCCCTTATGTGAAGTCAGACCTATGATTTTTCTCCCGATCATTGATTGTGAGGTGGTAACCTTGGTGACCTTTCCTAGGTATCCATATAGATGACTGCAGGTGGGATGTGCCTGTATTACCTGGTGTAGAAGTTAGTTGATGGTCTCAACTTCCCTAGAGGGTGCCTAGCTTAATAAAGGGTACTTTCACCGGTTAAGGTTGTTTCACGTACATCATCATAACTGCTCCTCATACCTTCACTAGCCAATCTTGTGGGAATTTCATCTCCCCCATAGGGTTGGTTTTTGGAAGGCCCCTGAGCCAATTGGTTTTCTTATTCTTGTCCTAATTTGATTAGGGGTGTACTCTTTGAGTCTGAGTCTAGGTCAAACTTAGGTTGAATTGTGTTTGGATTTGAAAATATTACATTCACCGTGGTTGAATCACCACGCCAGTCCTGATGACTATGAGGACTTGAGCCAATCATGCTGGTTGTGGAGCTTGATTATCTTCTTGATTCAGAGGTTCATTTCAGCCATGCTTGGACCCCATTCCCTAATGGGGGGGTGTGGGGGGGATTTCCCCACCACAAATATATCTAGGAGGGTCCAGGGGAGGGGGGCGATGACAATTTTTGTAGCCCCCCTGGCAGGGGATTCGGGGGCAACGTCCCTGAAGTGAAATTTTGGGGAAAATTGCCTTGTAAAATATTGTAATTTTGTAATCAATCTGGACCATTCATTATAAGGTTGCAGATCTGATGATAGAAGTTATTTTAGGGATTTTTTCCCTAGAAGGAAACCCTCTCTTATGAGGAAATTGTATTGCGGCTGTGTATTATTGCGAATGTTGTATTATGAGAGAAGAGACTGTGAGAGAAAGAAGAGGAAGTTACAACGGGTGTGACGTAGGTTGTATCCCTTCATTTTGTTGGATAATAAAAAGGAAGGACCTGCAAATTTCTCTGGTGGACGTATCCCACACTGGGTGAACCACATATATCTGTGTCTCTATTGTATTTTGTATCTTTTGTGTTTTATTTCCGCATTTGTTTTATTTTATTGCTCTATGATACTGTTTTTCTAACAAATCGTGAAGGTGCAACCTCCTCTAAAGCGATGCAAGATAGGTGAGAAATAATTTGAAGGGTCTTATATTTGGTTTGATGAGACTGGTTTGGTCGAGGTAGAAGTGATAAAAAAATGTCCTTGTCCAAATTTTAACCCTCCTTTGACTGAGCCAAACACACCTCTACTTGTCCATGTAAGGGAGATCTTTAGTGAGCCTTTTTCTTTGTTCAACACCCCTCCCATCATGTCAAGACCAAGTGTTTTGTCTAGTGTAGTTGAGCCATCAACCCCATCATCAAGTGGGACTGGGGGGAGTCCCCTCAGGGGCATCCCCTTGATTTCCACATTACCATATCTTAGCACCATTAGACCTACACTGTCCATGCCTTTTTCTACATGCCCCTCAATCTGGGGGACATCGATTATGTCATCCTTTCCATCCGTTAGTATACCTAGAGTTCCTACACCCATCCCATCCATTTCAATGCCCACTTCTGGATCCTTTTCCCGTTGGGGGCCAAGCCTTGGTTTTAGCATGGGAGGTGGAAATATTTCCACCTTTGCCAATTCTATGAGCAACTCAACATCATTAGGTGTGGCTGTATCTTTTGGGTGGAATATTTCTAGTGGTTTTGGGGTTGTGCCTGGTTAATATGGGGGAAATAGTATGTTAGAAGGATTCAACTTTCCTTTGGTTAGCACACCCTTCCATGGGGGGCTATATCCTGGGGGGAATTTTTCACAATGGGGAAGTTTTCCCTTTGTTAACACATCCAATTCTGGGGGTTTCTTCCGTGGGACTAATTTTGGGAATGTTTTTCCTATAGGGTCCACATTTACCCCTGGGGGCATGTTTGGTTTTGGGAGAAGTCATGCTCCTAGAAGAGCCACCATTTATGGGGTCACTCACTCTTTGGGAGATCCTCAACCCTTCAATTTTACAAACATAGGGGGGACCATAAGATTCATTTGGAATAGCATAGACTATGTCTCCCTCCTAGCATTCATTTGCACCATTACCTTTCCTAGGAATGTCAGAATTAACTAATTTGTCATGGTTGATGAATGACCCTATTTCCCATGACCCTTTATGGTTGGAAATGTCGTCCAAGCTGCCATCCAATATCCCTAAGTTCAACAAAAAACTAGGAGAGGACCCCTCCACACACATCATGACATATCACTTATGGTGCTCATCCAACTCATTGATGGATGACAATGTGAGGCTACGTATTTTGAAGAGATCCCTCACCAAAGATGCAGTAAAATGGTACATTGAATTAAAAGGCAGTTCCTTCAAAATCTTCAATGACCTAGAAATGACATTCTTAACGCATTACCAATTTCCCATACAAATATACGATATGAGATAAAGATAGAGATCTTGACTTCATTGTAACAAGATACTGGCACTCACATTTCTGATCCTATTCATGAGTGGCGATGAAGGTGTAGGATGATTAAGACCTAGATTCTGAATAAGATCTTGATGGTGTGGTTCACCAAATCCCTCCTTCCAACCATTTCCAAGGACGTAGATATGACTAAGGAGACTATTGAAGAACAATCCATTATGCATTCCTAGCACTTAGAATTGATCTATTCTCATTTGGGTACACTTTATGACATCATCCCAAATTATTCTCAACCATCGATAGATCTAAGGAAGAAAAACCTAGGACCCCATGTCAATGGTGTGGTTGGTTTTGTATCCCATGCCTCTGTAAACTAGTTAGCTAATTATATGGGTTAGATATCTATTAAGTCAGCTTCTAGAACTAGTGAACAAACTATTGTGTGTAAAATTTCAGATACCAACCCAGTTTCAGTCTCGTTGATTTTTCAGCCAATGTTTAATGCCCAAACCTAGTTTTATAACATCAAATAAAACTCAGCAAAAAAATAATTTTAGAACTGAAACATGAGGATTATGAACATCGTTTATAATGCAAAAATAAAATATTAGCAACATATAAAACTCATAAAATTATTGACACAGAGTTTTTCGGTCTAACAATGACCCTGGAAAAACCCACAAGGGGAAAACCAGTGAGAGAGGGATTTTTATTATTTATGGGCTCCTAAGAAATTATTTTACAACATATTCATCTTCAGAAATTTCACAAACGTATCTGTATAGTCCTGGAGATTGCTCCTCGATTTCTGAACCAAAAAGATGTACCACAATATGACTATCCTAGCAATAAATGTTGTACAGACTGTCCTCATTTTGCGTGCCAAATTTATGCTACAACTGTACGAAAAAACTCAGTAGTAAAATATCTTGAAAAATGTGCCACTACCCTTGAAAAATGTGCCCATAATTTTTGGACAATACGACCCTCGATTTCTGTGCAGGTCTGTACGGACTGTACGTATTTTCTCACTCAGAAAATCGTGCCCATGTTTCTCCTTGTTTTCTGTGCCAATAAATGCAGTATGGAAACCTTGGAATGCATGCCAATACTCCCAAAACAAGTTGCTGTTGTCTTACTCGTTTTCTATGCACATTAATGGTTGTACGACCTCTTCAAATCCGTACTATACGACCTGTTCTTCCTTGTTGTCTGCTGCCTTGAAATTCGTGCCTACTAGTTGCCTTGGGATGTGTTCCTCTTCTACAAATGCCGCTTCTTCACAAAGCTCAACCTCTCTCTTTCTATTTCTCTCCAAAAAATTGAATGAACAACCTCTCAACGGTGTGCCCCCATACCCTAATCGACCTCATGCTTGGTAGGTGAGGAGTTTCACATCCAACGGTTGAGATTGGATTAGATGGGTGGTTGAGATTGAGTGTCTCTTCACTCACCCCCTCACTAAAGTCATAAAGTCACCTTTTAATTTTCATCTCACAAATTAAATGACTAGGGCTGACATTAGGCACTTTCTCACCCCTTAAGCACCTAGGGATGAGAAACACTTGCCTAGGTACTTTTTAATGAAGATTTTAACACTCCGTCTTACCGAGGAAAGTGTTACTCACCACTCTAAGCTTGTCCCTAAAAAATACAAACTTGCCTCTCCCCAATTCCTTGGTGAGTATGTCTGCAACCTGCTCCTCTATATATATGTACTGTAGCTCCACAACTCCTCTCTGAACATAGTCATGGATAAAATGATAACGAATCTCGATATGCTTAGATTGGTCATGAAAAACTAGATTCTCTGAGAATTTAATGCAACTCTGATTATCACAGTAAATCATGGTAGGCCTCAACTGCACACCGAACAATCCCACCAACAACTTGCGAAGCCAAAGGGCCTCACAACTGGCCTGACTGGTTGCCCTATACTCGACCTCTGCAGAACTCAAATCCATTGACTTTTGTTTCCGACTGAACCATGACACAAATGTTGATCTCAATCTGAAACAACACCCTGAAGTTCTCTTCTTGTCACTGACACATCCTACCCAATCTAAATTTGTATAGCGAACCGAATGTACTCCATCTCCTCTCTAATAGTCCATACCATAATCTACCATACCAACAAGATACCCAAGCACATGTTTTGCTGCCACCCAGTGCACTCTCCTAGGCTCCACCATGAACTGAATGAGAGTGTTGACAACAAAACAAATATCTGTCCTGGTATTGACCAAATACATCAATGACCTGATCAATTGACGATACAAAGTGGAATCCACCAACTGTGACTCAGAAGCATGAAGCTTCTTCCAGTTGGTAATAATGGGAGTGGTCATGGGCCTACAATCCTCCATTTGAAGTCTACTCAGAATGTCACACACATACTTCCCATGTCCCAGGAAGATGTGTCTGGGCTCCTACCAGTCCGATATTAGTCATCTCGAACTTTGAAGCAAGGCTCTCCTTGCAACTACTAATGAGTCTCTCTTCCCTTGTAATGAATAGATCATCCACATATAGAAGAAGAATGAGAGGATCCTCTCCAACCACAATGTAGTATAGGTTGGGATCTACCTCACTCTTCTTAAAACCCAACTACTGCAAACAGGCATCTATCCTCGAATACCAAGCTTTGGGAGCTTGTTTCAGCCCATACAATGCCTTCTTCAGTATACACACATGAGACTCTCTCCCATGCACCTCAAAGACCAATGGATGCTCAATATATACCTCCTCCTGTATAAGACCATTCATAAATGCGGTCTTCACATCCATCTGGTGGATCTTCCAACCCATCTCTTCTACAATGGAGATCACTGGCCTGATCGAAGTATATCTAGCAACCGACACAAAGGTCTCATCATAGTTGACTCCCTCAACCTATGAAAACCCCCGAGCCACAAAGCGAGCTTTGTACTTCTCAATGCTGCCATCTGCAACATGCTTTAGTTTATAGAGCCACCTGGAAGTCACCACTGACTTCCCCTCAGGTCTAGGAACAACTTCTCAGACTTCGTTCTTCATGATGGAATTGTACTCTTCCATCATGGAATCTCTCCAAACATGTCTACCAGTAGCCTCCTCAAAATTGGAAGGATAAGACTCCCAAATATTTCTCACCATCGCGATGTAGCTGGAAAACCTCTTGGGAGGTTTACTCTCCCTCACTGCCTATCTGGGATTCTCCACTAAACCAAGTTTTGAAGAATACTTGGTCATGTTTGACCACTTTTGGGACTGCGATATCTTGCCAAGGAAGGAGCGCAACACAAAGCAGAAATTAAGGAAGAAAGACCTATTTTTGGGTCCATTTTAAGGTTTTAGGTTGATGTAACAGGAAAGGGATGTCGGCCTGTGGGTTTACCCACGCCTAGGCCCATTTTGTAATCTATAAATAGGCAATGTAAATAGGGGAGAAGAAGTATGATAGTAATGTAGTACATCTATGTGATGTATAGCTGAAAGCTTAGTGCTAGTAACTGGAACTGTGTGATCAAATGTATCTTAGAGTGCTCTATGCATGAGATCAAAAAGCTAAGTGCAAGTTGTTGTAGTCTTGTGCTGAAGAGAAAGGAAGAATGATCTAGCGAGCTATGTAGATCTTCTGTCCTATGCAAAGTAAGGGTCATTGAAGCTCTGTGTTGTAACTGTTTGACCAAGATAATATAAATAAGACTTTGTGGATGTATCCCCAGGGTGGGGGTGAACCACGGTGACTATGTGTATAGTGCTTTGTGCTTTGATCTAATGTGTTTATCTCTTTCTTGGCTAAGTGCTTAATGTGATTAAGTAGATCTAGTTATGCTTTATGCTGATGATATATGAATGAACGTTAGATCTAATATATAAGATGCTTAGTGCTTGATCTATTGAATCTAACCTATATTTTTGTGGCTAAGTACTGAATCATCTTTAGTATAAGTATTCACTGCGATGCTCTGTGCTTTCTGCGAAGTGTATTAATGAATGCATGTTAAGGAATAATTGATGCTAAGTGCGTTGTAAGCAAGATAATCACAGACCAGTGTCCCAGCTAAGTTTGTAGACATTCGAGTCTTGCAACCACCCTTGCCTCTACCTTGAGTGAGACTGCATTTGCTTTGCAGGTGTTGCCAAAAGGGCCAGTAGCTAGGGTTTTGTTGGTGTGCTCTTGAGCATTGAACCTTGGGTCTGTCCTTGTGCCAACAAATGGTTCCATTTTCAGGACCTGAAACTATGATTGTTGGGAACTAAAGAAGAAGAAGCTTTGTGCAAAATAAGCTCTGTGCGTAGATCTGTTGCCCTAGTACGCAGTGTTTTGTTTGACCTGTGAAGCTTTGTGCCAAGAAAGAGAGGTCAGATCTGAAGAAAAGAGGTCAGATTTGAAGAAAATAAGTTAGATCTGTGAAGAAAAGAGGTTAGATCTGCAAGAAAAAGGTAAGATCTATAAGTTTTGCGCTCTGTGACGATCATAGAAGTAAAGATGGAAGATCATTTCCCACAACAAGGGACCCAACTGGAAGAATTAATCCAACAAATTCAACAACGCATCATGGATTTGGAGCTCCTCACCATGCCTAAGACACCCCAAGAGATAAGAGATCTAAGAGAGGCCACTTCTCGAAGCACAGTCAATCGATTAAAAACTTTGGCTTTGGAATGTATTCAAATAAGCACTAGAAGCACCTAGACTTATGAAACCCTTGCAGAGAATCCATAATTGCAGACATTGGAGACACAACTCCAAGAATCAAAGCAACATGCATATGTGCTACAAGCGCAATTGAAGTCCGTGACCCCAGCCGAAAGAATGAAGAGGTTCGCAGAACAACGCACAAGCCAACAACAAGTACACACACTGCAAAGTAAAGTGATGGAAGTCTCTCAATGACTGCAACCACTCCAAGAGAAGGCAAGCCAACTTCTCGTTGAACTTGAAAGCTAGGGAGCTGAACTCGAAGGTGTCATCACTGCAGAACAATGCTTAGAAGGACCACTCAATGACACAGTAATCCAGGAATTTACTAAACAAGAGGCTATCGCACTACAACAGTGTTCGTGCTCGAATCGTCACCAGGTGAGCAATAATAGGAGCACTAGCATGCCCTGTTGGGCTCAGCAAGGCAGAACAGGTTCACTGTGGATTAAAAGAGGTTAACAGAGAATAGGAAACAAAATGAAATAAGATCTAACTACGA
>JZKD02S1673668.1:675618-695407 GCA_000966675.3 Picea glauca | reverse complement strand
CCATTGCCTTTAAGACAACCTGCATCTGATTCTTGTTATTGAAAGCTTTCTTCAAACAGTTTGCATACATTCTTGAGGTTAATCAATATGTTAGTATAAAAAGGGGAAATTGACAAAGAAGCAATGGGAACTTCTGGTTGATAATCTCCTCCTGCGGCCGCTGCTGGAGCCTGCAACCGCTTACCTGAGATGGACTCGAAATCGGACGCTTACCTGGGGGCGTATTCTCTTTCCCCTGTATTATGTGTATTACCTGTGCGTATATTCTCTTTCCCTGTATTACCTGGTGACTGAGTTCAGCAAGATAAAAATGTGAAGTCGGGTCGGCTCGGTTCTGCTGTAGCTGTATATGTGAAGTCGGCTCACTCGTTGTTCAGCAGAGTGGGAAATTTCTACGAATTCCCGCTTGCCATTGGAATATGAACAACAAACCAGATTGGAACGGGTAGAAAGAAATGAGTAGCCACCAACAGCAGTACAGCAATTCGGGAGTCTGGTACCGAAGAGTCACAATATTGGACCGGACAGGTTCGACTGCGGCAGATTTTCGCGGGCAACTGATTTTTTCGCGATTTTGCCTGTTGGGATAGGTAAGTCCGAGCGATGATAGTATAAAACCCTGTGCGCTGAGCGGTTTAGACTGTGATATTATTGATGAAGACGTTTGCTGTTCAAACAAGTCACAAAGTTGGATGCCCTACGCAACTTCCCTACGCAAAATGAAACTTCCCTACGCAACTCTCTCATGCGTACCACGCATGATGCCTGGTCGGTGGGGCGATATGTCGGTGGATGCCCTCTTCCTGGTGGGTGCATAACAACAAAACGTTTAATCGATCCGTGATATCTGACTGGTGGCAAGAGTCGGAAATGCAGTGATGAAGAAATTGCCACGAACTTCTTGCTTCCACCGTTCAATTTATTCCATCGATCCATTAAAAAACAGTTTTATAGTAAGAGAAAAGGCTAATAAATTTCGTACTAAAAAACCAATCCGATATTAGTGCTGTTTGTTTTGAATCGATGGGCGAAGTATCAAGATACTGGAAAGAGAGTATCCGAGGCGCAGCTGGTAGGTACTTTGAAATTGTGAGGTCATCCAGACGATGAGGACGAATATATTGAGGTTGAGCGCGCAGGACCAATCTCTGCAACACATCTTCAATCTTACTTCTTTGTTATTGCGTATCCGCTGGCATCCTCCTCGACATCCTGCACATGGCGACTACGACAACAATGGCTTCTATGTCTTCATTAACCACCGTTGCCCCGATGTGAAGAGAAGCTTGGGCACCGATCTCTACCAATGCCTTAGCCAACATGAATTGCGAGTATTTTTAGAGCAGGAGGAATTGCAAGAGAGAGAGAACATAACTGCACAAATTAAAAGTGCCATTCGAACAGCCTCTGTCCATATAGCAAATTTCTCTCCTGGATATGCAGATTCACAATGGTGTCTGGATGAGCTCGTACTGATGATGGAACTGGAGTATATGTCGAAGTCGAGGTCCACCATTATCCCGGTTTTCTACCGAGACAAGCCTTCAGAGCTTCGCTGGACGCGGGTAAAAATGGAGTTTATGCTCGATCTCTCTGCGTGTTCGAAGAGAAAAGACATTTGATGGTCGACCACGATAAGGCTCCAGCACCATTTGAAAAATGGAGGAATGCTATCTCTGAAGCTGCAGAAGTTAAAGGTTTCGACCCAGAGACGTATAACAGGCGAGAACCCCGCCCCTCCCTGTAAATTTGTTGGATTGATAGATAGATGACAGTTTATGTAGGCATTTCTGCCCAGTGAAAGAGGTTGACTTATCGCCATTTATTATTGGTCTGTGTTTCATTTTGAAAGGGAATGAAAATTGTGAAGACGAACTTCGTATGGCCAGGTAGCAATAAGAACTCTTGTAATAAGATCAATAAAATCTCTTTTCTCTTCGGAAAATAATTGACAATAAACAAATATTCTAGATCAGAAGAAAACATTAGAGCAAAAGCCAGTGAAATTCATGTATCGTCATAGTTATAATGAATACACGAAAGTAAAGTTAGATACTGACAACCTGGAAAACCAAAAATGCATAGGTTCTGGGTTCAATTAGTTCCCAGTATTCTATGGCTTGCTGTGGAACAAAAGTTCTCTAAGGGCAAGACAACTCGGGGAATTAAATATGATTAAAACTTCAAACGGATGCAGATCGACCATGGATATACACAGCTTTATTTGTTTCTAATTAGGGATAATGATAAACATCAAGCAAAACTTAGATTACATATCACTCAACTGTTCATAAATTCTTCTTCCTGTTCATGCCTCCCTCAGTTTACTCAGTCCTTGTATTATTTTTTTGAGATCCTTAGTTCCGTTTACTCAGTCCTTGTATTATTTTTTTGAGATCCTTAGTTCCACTTTTGTAGATGAAAATGACCCTGCGGTGCTCAACCACTGTTCATTTTTGGTTTCATTCATTGTTTTAATGTGAAGACAAGTGCCTTGCAGTGCCTTGAGGTGGTCTTTGAATTCTGCAACCTTGCCCCGATAAGAACCCTGCATGTGTCCTAATATCCAAAAGGTTCCGAAAGAAAAATTAAAAGATTTTGAAATTGTTAGCGTCGGAAGTCACTCCTGGATTGCGGTAGGAGCAGAGTCCAACGCCCATCAGTTTATGTCACAAATAATTTAATGGGGTGATCGGATGGATAGAGTCCCAGGAAGATATCGCCCTAACTCAGAAAATCGGGCATGGTATGTAACAACAGAAGAGGTCTTGATCTAACTTCAGTTAGTGAGTTGATTGTAAAATGAGCAGATGGAAGACTTGGTAAGAGGAGGGAGCAAGACTGCCTTGGGCATCAGGGTCTTCGACAACTTGACGAGGAAAAACTCAGAACACAAAATCCTCTTGGTTCAGAGTTTCGGGGAACTGAAAGGTGACTTGACTGGATCTTCCAATTCCAAGTCATTCAACGTTGAGAAAATACAAGAACTGATTAGAAACCATGCAACTATTACAATGATCCAACATACATCATCCTATAATGGTGCAACTCGACTGGATCCTCCAATTCCGAGCGGTTCTAACACAGTGTAAACAGAGAGATGGAAAGAAACTAACATTCATAAGGCAAGAAGTCTCAAGTGCCAATACATAACCAGAGCAACCAGTGCTTCATCAAAACTTTACATTTAGGAGCCTAGCTCAACCATCGATACCACCAAAATACAAAAAACTGAGTAAATATACTCCTAAACATTCGCCCAACAGAGGGGTCTCAAAACTCTTAGGGTGTGGCGTCTCTTCAGTCAAATCTGGCCTGAACTCCTTCGTCAGACGTCACCTTAACTTTGCATGGCCTTTGTAGGGGGGGTAGCTGAAACATTAAAGGCTAAAATAGCGTGTGTAGACTTCTCTGGTCAGACGAGGACTCGACATGGATTCTTTGAAGAAAACTAACATACAAGACTATCTCGGGTAGACTGCCTGCCAGAACTTTCATGCTTTACATTTAATGAGTGAGTTGAGGTTTCAACTACCTTCCCCCACCTTCATTTACTTTTAGCAGGGACCAAGATCGAGGCCGAGTTGAACTGGTACCTGGAGAACACAACGATCCCTTCTGACGCTAAACCCAACACTTTGGCCGTTTTCACAGCTCTTTCTTTCACCCCAAGTGACCACGGGTTGTGACCCTGTGCCTATCTTCAAAGGTGCTTTTGGGATTTCGGCGTTTCGGGCTTTGGGGTTCTAAAATGCAGTGGAAGGAGGAGATCCTCTGTTCTCTCGAAGTCCTGATAGCCGAAATGGCTTGATCACGCAACACGTGTCCCATTGGATGGACAACCTAGATCATCTCTTAATCAACGGTCCTGGTTCTTTTCGGCATTTCGGGCTTCGGGGATCTGAAATGCAGTGGAAGGAGGAGACCCTCTGTTCTCCTAAAGTCCTGATAGCCAAAATGGCTTGATCGCTTCGTGAGTTTGGCCATAGGAGATGATCTCAGGCGCTTGACTCCGTGCAACTCTGCAACCCAAACCTACCCGATGGCCGTCGATCTGCCCCCTCTGTGGATTCTCACCGTTGAAATACAAAGTGCCCGCTCGCTTGATTTTTAGGTCGGAAATAGGCTCGCTCTGTGGGCTGCGCTCGACGCTCATGGCTGCGGCCTTTGAATAAAACACACTCGACCGGTTTTCAAACCCCACTTCTATACATTTACACCAGGGGCCCGAAACTAGAAGAAAACACCATCTTGCAAGAATTTGCGCTAACAGAAACCACAATGCCATGGCAGCTAGAAAGCGGGAAGGCTAGAGTTGTAGGAATTGTGGGTCTGGGTGGGGTTGGAAAAACCACCCTATCAAAAGAATTCTCTAACTGTTAGAAATCAAATTACAAACGATCTTGCCTCTTATTTGATATATAAGAGAAAATTCTTTAACTACTTTGTAGAGCGACCTTCTAAAGGGCTTGATTCAATCTAATCAAGAAATACCAGCACTGATGAAGGTAAGGGAAAGCTCAAAGTATCTCTCATCTTCTCATGCTGTCATTATTTTAGATGAAGTTGGATGCATTAATTTTACCGGCGAAGGATGTCCTTAATACCTGTAGCTTAATTTTAGTGACATCTCATAATAAGGACGTTCTCACAAGCTCAAACATCCCAGAGTCATCGATTTACAACTAACAAGCCTCAATTGATTTACATGCTAACAACACTCCAAAGAGCTCTTTTTCATGTGTGAGTTCGGCGAGCCTCATCCTGCTATAGGATTCGTGATGCAGTCACTGTGACAGTTCACTACACAAATTTGGAGCTGACTCCAAATGGGTGTTGACCTTATGGCTGATTGCCCTCATAGGCCCATTCTATAGCCCAATATTAGGTCATTTTGTGCCTAAATTCAAGGTGGTTGTGACATGTGTGACTCTTAAATAATAATAAAAAAATTAAGTAAATGAAAAATTGTATATGTCGGCTCTAACCCCTTTTAGAGTGAAAAATGAAGGGGTTGATCCCTATGGACTCTTCTTAGAATAGGAGTTAAGATGGATCTATGCTAGTACAGACACAAATCTGTGAAACTTGTTGGAAACTTGAGCACTAAAGATATGCAACACAAATTAATTGCAAAGAAATAACTGAAAAGGTAAAAGATAACAGATATCACATTCAATGGAACACAAACTTACATGGTAGCAAGGTATCGGTATTCTTATTGCTCATATGTAAAGATTACAATAATCTTGGCACAGGTAAAATATTGGCACAACAGACTCACAAAACTTGTCAAATGTCTTCTTCAACATAACTGCCACGGTTACAAGAACTACCACTAGTTCAAGAACTCAATAGTTACATGAACCACCACCGTTCACTGATTTTGATTATTGTCACAATTCCAACAATCTCCACCTTGACAACAATTTACCTGATACCTTGTCCAAATCCATTTATCACCTTTTTTGCAAGCCAAGAGAATCCAAACACCACCTCAAGCTTCTTTAATAGTATTAGTTAAATGTGAGCATGTCTACACAATTTTCTTGAGTATGTACTTTCATAAGAGATACTCCACCTCAATTAGTAACCTATCTCACAAAATGGTATTTAACAACAATATGCTTGGTCTTACTGTGATAAGTGTGATAAAATTGATTGATAGCCAAATGGATAGCACTTTGAGTGTCACATAACACATTCACCTTATCCTGCATTTTTCCAAACTCACCCAATAGAACCTTTAAACCTAATTGCCTCCTTACATGCATGTGAGGAAAGTATATATTCTTCCTCAATATTGGATACAACAATTTTTTTTTTAAGCTTTGACACCCAACAAATAGGTCATTCTCAAAGGGTAAAGATAAAGTAGATCTCATTTTTTCCAAATCAACTACAAAATCTGAATCAACTTGCCCAATGCTCTCTACCTATTTCATTGTTGCTCAATGATCTCTACTTGGATTTTCCATGTATCTAATGACAACACCAATTGCGTGTGAAATATATGGTCTTGTATATACCATCACATACATTAAACTTCCTTCTGCACTAGCATACGATACATGAGACATATAATCATTTTCTTCTTTATTACTAGGACATATAAACTTGAAGAAAGCTTAGAATAGGAAGCCAAAGGGATATTTATTGATTTCACATTATTCATACCAAATCTCACAAGTATCTTCTCCACATAGTTCTTTTGTGAAAACCAAAGCTTACCATGTTTCCTATTGATGAGTCTCTCATATGGTATATTTTTAACAGTCTAAAACCGTCCTTTTGCCTACCTTAACACACCTATTGGGTACACAATGGTTATCTATCAATAATTGGCTCTTAGATATGTTGATTGCTTTCTAGTCATTTTCTTATCTATAATTGTGATTATAGGTTATGTTTAATTTGTTATTTACATCTTGTTATATGTTAAGACTTCTTAATGTGTGCTAAGAAAAATGCATGAGTGCAGGTTTCTTTTTGAAGGTGGAATAAATGGGTTCCTAACTCATTTATGGTTGATAAGGAATAATGCGATAGGATAAGAAAGAGATATGTGAATAGATCAATACTCCAACTAATTCTCGGGACGTTATCAATACCCCAACTAATTTCTAGAACGATTATGAACTAATTGAAGACATAACATAACTATATACATGCTTTACGAAATTCTTGAGAGTGATCTACACGAGGGATCTTTCTCTTTGTTTGTTGATCCTGACATCTATCATCATGTGAGAGATATGAGCACTCCCTCTAGTTCAAATTGTGGGTCGATTGCAACTAGATTCCACTCCCCTATGAATTGGAGTGAGTATTGGAAACTGTTCGGATCCTTCTTCTCAACCAAAATAATGAGAAGGAGGGCATTCTTACAGGCCTAACATAACATGTTGAGGAGTGGATGGTTCCAATTAATTTCTCTGAATTCTAGAGAAGTAGGAGAATCACATTTTATGTATTTGCTGGTAGTTTTAGACTTAGTTATGTGTTTGTTTTCTTGTTCCTAAAATGACATAAGTCATTCTTCTATAATTGTAAGGAGAATCACTCCATAACAACTAGTTATGGATTAAATCATGTAGGAATCAAGAGATGGAGCTATAATAATGGTCTTTTTATTAATGAAAAGAGAGGGTTTGTGCCGAAATGTTTGAAGTATTGTAGCATCATTTCCTAGTTTAGTAAAGGCAACTAGAAATAAGGAGTCAAGGCCTGCTCGAGGAGGTACCAAGATGCCATCTATTTTCCTTGTTTATATATATTTTCATTTCTAATATAGTTTAAAATTTATATTACATATCTTCTGAAATATACTGTTGTATGCACAGTCTTTTGTTGATTTAAAATGTATGAATACGATCTTTTGTTGATTTAAATGTATGAATACTATAGAGATAACTTTTTTTTTTTTTTCAAAGTTGGGGATAATGTGTGAAATTTCTTGTTTACATAGATTGACTTCATATAGTAGCCACATATTAGACTAAAAAATTAAGGTTATCAATTCACTATATGGGAATTTGTTCATTGTGTTATTTTACTTTCATGATATTTCATTTTTCATTGTCATTATAGAATACGATTTGCTTGCTATCATTATTTCAAGTTTGCAATCACATTGAGGAATTATTAGATTAGGATTTAATTCATAACATAGACATACCCTATAATAGTAAATACTAGTACCTATTCCCTGCACAAATATAGTGTGAAGTGCCTCATAAGCACATAAGGTGCCCCATGTTGATGAATTAAGTGTCTAAGTGTTCTTGAATGAATTGAGCATGTATAAAAACACTGACATGTCTCTGTGTATTTCTATGCCCAAAAAATTGTTTTGTTGATCCTAGATCCTCCATATTAAAATTCTTAGCCAATTGAGCCTTTTACATTTGATCTCAACTATATATTTTTTTTCTACAAGCATATCATCAACATATAACACCAAGATAATGAATATGCCATTTTCTAAAATTTTGAATTAAACACAATGGACATACTCATTTCTTGTAAAAATTTGGCTCACCATGAAGGAATCAAACTTCTTATACCATTGTCTAGAATACTGCTTCAGGCCATATAATGATTTCTTGAGTTTGCAAACAAATCTTCTTTTGTGATCCTGAACAAAAACTTTTGGTTGTCCCATATATATTTCCTCATCCAAATCTCCATGTAAAAATATTTTTTTAACATATAGCTGCTCTAAATCAAGATAAATAAAGCAACTAGTGCTAATACTACATGAATAGAAACAAACTTAACAATTGGTGAAAATATTTCATGGAGATCAATACCTTTCATTTGAGAATACTCTTTTTCCACCAGTCTTGCTTTGTATCTTTCAACTTTACCATAAAATCCCCTTTTTAGTTTGTAGACCCATTTGCAACAGGAAACCTTCCAGTCCTTTCAGAGTTCTACCAGGTCCTATGTTTCATTCTTTTGCAAGGCATCCATTTCTTCTTTCATTGCTATTTTCCATTTAGAACTTTAAATAACATCCCTCTCTTCCTGATAACAACAAGCTTCCTCATCATTATAAATCAAAGAAATAGATGAAATATAATATTCATACCTCTTAGGAGGATTTATGGTTCATGTAGATCTCCTCATAGTTGGTTGTGGCATTTCTACATTTTCTTGTATATTTTTTGCATCCTCGTCTACTTCTTTAGAAGCTTCTCCATGCTCCTTATTTTCTGTCGTTGGTTGAGTTTCCAACTTAATTTGTTGATTTTGTGGTATTTGTTCCTGTTTCATTTCAACTTCTACTATGTCCAATTTTATGAGAGAAGATTCATCAAATACTACATATTTTTTAATGATGATTTTGTGGGTAGTAGTATCCCACAATCTGTATCCCTTAATTCCATCACCATAACCAACAAATATATACTTCTTTGATTTGGTGTCCAACTCAGAATGCTAATATTTATAAATAAGAGCATAAGCATTACCACCAAAAAATTTCATAATTGAGTAATAACATGAATGACCTATCCATACCTCTTCAAGAATCTTACAGTCTATTGCAACTAATGTTGACCGATTTACTAGATAGCAAGTTGTAATGACTGCTTCTTCCCACAACTCTTCCTGCAACTTGGCATTATCTCACTCTCTCTAGAAGAGTCTTATTGATCTGCATTCAACCACACCATTTTGTTGCAGAGTGTAAATTGTGGTTTTAATCCTTTCGATCCCAACTTCCTTGCAATAATTTTCAAATTCTAAAGATGTGAACTTGCCTCCATTATTTATTCTTAAACACTTGATTGACTTGCTAGTTCTCTTTTCAACCAAAACTCTAAATTGTTTAAATACATTATACACATTAAAACAAAACTGTAGGGGATGTCCTCCAAACATATGAATGGATATAATCTAAAATACCCTTACTTGTATGAATACTTGTTTTAAACTTCTATCTACACTGCTTCCCAAAAAACCACAATGCTTGCAGAAATTCAAATTAAAAGATTTTAAATCTGGAAGTAACTTATGGTTTATCAACACCTTTAGTCCTTTCTCGTTCATACATCTTAGTCATTGATGTCATAAAAAAGTAGTTTCATTTTCTTCCTCAAATGCCCATGTTGCTTCAGTTATTTGAGTACTCCCTTCCATTTTGTAAAGGTTCCCAATCTTTGTTCCCTTGACCAAATTCGACCAAGTTGGCCAAGTGAGCCTTCACCCCTCACCTCCAGGCTCATTACAGTGGAGTATCCCAAGCCATTTTAAAGGCTTCATTACATGCAATCAATGAGCACAATACCATAGGATACCAAAACCATGGGCCCGAAAACCACATGTGATACCCCATGAATTGAAATTTTGATTATTATTTCTATTATTATTATTTTACAATTTTAATTATTTTTCCAAAAGACAATTTGGTCTATTGACCAAATCTGAATTGTAAAACCTTATTATTTTATGAAAATAAACACATGTGGAAAAAGGGGCACACGTTGAAGAAATTGTTAAAGAGGGAGTTAGGAATCCAAAGGGGTTGGCCAAGTGGCAGCAGACTGAGACAAGATGTGGAGTTAACTCAACTTCAAAAAGACACATTCCTGATTTATAGGAGAATCTATGAACATGTGTAGATTTGAATCTGACAGGTGGTTAGTGAGAAGGAGGCACAAGACAAGTGTCACAAGTCCTAGGAAAACTAAAAGAAGTCATGAAAAGGGAATGGGACACCATTACTAAGATGTGAATTGGTAGCTCGAGAAGGCTATGCACAAAACTGACTTGACACAATGATTTTTCAAATATTACACACATCAAGATGGAACTCATAATTCTGCAAGAGGCCATGTAGGCAGCCCCTTGGATTCCGAACTCAACTCAGGGGTGACAGAGGTTGACAAAGACTCTAGTCTAAGGTTGGGAGGAACAGAGTCTTCAACGTGTGGTTTCCCCAAGTTCCAGGTTTTACTTCCTTGTTATGAATATGTTTATTTGAATGTTTACTGTGTTTTATTGTGCGTTACTGTGGCCAAAATCATTGGTTATAAATCATAAATAACTTGTAACAATATTAGATTTAAGTGATTGTTATGAGAAGATGGATGCATATCATAAGTTTCATGCAAAAAAATTGTGAAAGAAAAACAATAGTTATTCTGATTCTAGATCTACGAACATAATCATTTTACGAGTAGCAAATCAATAAAACTCATAGGTAAAACCTAGTACTAAAACAAATATTATTTGGATAAGAAACCTGTATTGAAGAGACAAAGTTTTAACAAAATACAATGTATATATTTGAAAGAGAATTGTTATAGATTAAATATAGTCCAACAAAATACATTGTATATATTTTCGAAAGGGAATCACTATAGATTAAATAGAGTCCATCAAGATACACTGTATATATATTTGAAAGGAAATCGTTGCATATTAAACAAAGTTTATTGAGTAATGACTAATTATGTCCTACATGGAGACAACTCTACATAAACCAAGTATAACAAACATATAAATAATGACTGTTTATAACCAAAAATGAATCGTAAACATAGTACATAACATTACAACATTGTAAAATGCAACAGTCCTAAGTCACAAAATTTCTTGAATGATTATACAAAATTATTTCGATCGACTAGCTCGATCGAATGTAATAACAGAGAAATCACATGTTGTGATGCCAAACTTGAATGTAGTTAAGGAAAGGAACCTGACTACCTTTCCAAGCAAGGGTATTTCCGAGTCTCCATGGTACCAACCTCCTCGACACCTACATAATAACAAGAAATAAATTAGAATGTTGCACGAGTTATTTAGTCAAACAAAAATTACATACACAATTTTTTTTATACAGAGCGCCTTGTATCTCCTCCCATCGCCTTTGAACTATACCTGAGTGTTCAAGGTTGGTGGATAGCTGATGGGTACCCCTCACAACAATAAAAAGGGCCCATCATTAGTTTAATACCAAAGAATAATTTTAATAATGGATGTAAATCATGGCGTATGTAAAGAATGTAAACCAAAGAAATTACTATGCTTTGTGCGAACACCGCCCTGTGAAAATAATTACAGAAGTCCTAACTAAGTCTAGGACGAATAAAACAATGTGGAAGGTCTTAATCATCGATTAGAAATAGGAGCAATAAAACAAATGAATCAAAAACCTTACAATAAATCTAGTTATGATAAACTCAGACCACTAAGTTCATAAAATTACTGGGTTCAGACAGTAAGTCCTCGAGGTTCAAGGAAAAACTCCTCAAACCCTAGGCTAACCGAAAGAGAGATCTACCGCGATAAAAAATATAATTTTTACATTCACAACATCCTACATTAGATATATATAGAGACAAGAGGTTCGATAAGGAAACCAATACATATATATATTAACCTAGCCGACAGAATAATGTTTGAATCCAACTATAAACCAATATCATAAAGAAAATTGCTTAGGAATCATTACCAAGTTAAATAAGCTACAAACACTAGTTACAGGAACCCAAAATGAGTAATGAAGGTTTTGTAAACTCTTACCAGTTAAAAACAACAATCCTGAATTCGATAGAAAGATCAATCACAAGCCAGGGAAGCTACAAATACCTCGGGATTTTACCAAATAAATTCCACAGTATATGAAAATGAGATTTGGGTAATCATACCTTCACACTGTAACTCGAAAATGTCAAACCTCTTAAAACCTCTCAGGATGAACATAGAGTCGAGAAAATGAAAGTGAAGAATGTGAAATGAGCCAAGTTCGGGAGAGTTCAAGATGACTAAAGGATCCGACAAGAAAACCCTAATGCTTGTAGGAATAATAAAACAACACCTATACAATTCTTAGGACAACCGTTGATTAAACCTCCTTGAAATAAGTAACACCACAGGTGGCGCATGCAACATCGCTGCATGGTAAATGTTTCCGTAGGACATGTGAATTAATGAAAAAAGTTGCCAAGGTTCTTAATTGAGATTTGGTATGATAACACGAGTTAAAACCATCGTAAAACCCCCTAATAAGTCCACTTACGTATGATTCGTCTTTGATATGCCAAGTGTTATACATTGGATGACACAATGAAACCGTTGATATATGTTGTACATTGGAACCTATTAATGTATGTTATACATTGGATAATACAACGAAACGATCTTATATGTATTGGTTAACACATTATGAAATCCATTTTACATATGACATATTTTAACAAGGATATTATAATACAAGACTTTTAACGCTGAGTTACATAGATTCATATAAGGTATGATATGATTAAGAGTTGTATTAACAATGACATAGTGTCGAGTGGGAACGTATAGCCACAATGGGGCTATATCAAACAAAAAACCTTCATGAGACCCTTGTATATGTCATCGATCATGTATTCAATTAGTGAGGACTATATATATAACAATTAAGATATTAAACTTAGTAAAAACAAACAATTATAGGTTATCAATTACCTAGTCTTATTGGAATAAGACTTAGGATAACTTTTATAAAAACGACGTCTGCTAAAGAACTATTTTTTTAAGTATAGAGTTGTTCAACTATTATAATGAGATACTAGAATAAGTTATGATAATATATAAAGTATTTTCTATATAATCAGTTAGTCTCTATGGTTTTCTCGTTCAAAAGAAAATAATGAAAGAATAGTGAGACTATCGTATGCTAAAGGAAAACAAGAATATGAATAAAAGTAGGAATATGATAAATAGACTTATATGCGACAATTATGATGACAAAAATTCATTAAACTATTATGGTTGAATTATATATATATATATATATATATATATATATATATAATTGAATGGAATTTAAGGTGTGTGACTCCACCACTTTTGGCCTAAAACAAATTTAACTCATTGAATCTTTCACTGAGTCAAGTTTAACCGAACATTATCCCCTTTTAAACTTGACTTGGGGTAATTATACAAGTCCTAACCCCCTCAAATTTTATAACCAAGGTATCCAGGAATCTAGCATGCCCCCCCCCCATCACCTTATCTACATCTAGACTTTACTGGTAATTTACTAGGAGTATGCATGCCTAACTAGGTCTTATAATTTTGTGCCCATTTAAATGTAATTAAATTATCAACTCCACCTCGAAATTTTCATTCAAAACAATTACCATTTGATGCTCAACTCTTGAGACCGAATTTAGTATAGCCAAAATTTTAAAAACTAGTTCAATCGAGCTAGAACTATAGCTCGAACCAACGTTGTAGCCACTTTTTTAGCCACTACCCAAACCAGATCTTGCACCATATCTGTTGTCATTGTCAACTCCATTCCCACTATTAGAGCCCACCCTATAGCTGCTTCCTAAACCATGACCTTGGTTGTTTCTGTTTCCTTCCTAGAAGTCCATGTATGAGCCACCCCCTAAACCAACGCTTGAATTGGAACCTAAGCCAATGCTAGATCTAGAACTAAAAATGGAGCCAGAGCTTGAGGCTGAACTAGACCCACTTCCACTCCCACTATTATTAGAACCACCCAATCGCAAGCTCACACCGAATAGGGAATGAATAGGTTTCCACATGTGATTTGGGATTTTATAATCAAAATGTGTTTCTTTAGCAATTTCAACTACTTGTCTGAATTCCCTCGAGACACAAGACTCCAGATCCAATTCACGGGGATAGATTTTACAAACAACCTATACCAGGAGATTGAAAGACAATAACCCCATATCCCTCTTGTCCAAGCTCTCGTCTTTGGTAGGGGAGGATTTCACCAGTGTGAACAAAATTCCTCCTTGGTATACCTCCAACATAAGATCCTCTCGCGACCTGAATGATCATCATTCGATAAGACAATTTTAACCCCAATATTTTCGCATCAAGAAGGAGAGAAATGATAAATCCCTTGGTATAGCTACTCATCCACCTCACACTTTCTGCGAATCATGTGATGAGAGAACCCTCCTTTGATTCGACATTTCCTCGTGCAATCATGGATCCAATCTCCTCATTGTGACTCTCTCACACAACTAGGCAATCTAAAATCTTGTGTCCAATGAATGTGTTTTCTCTCAGCTTCTCCTCATCGTGTCTTTGATACCACTTATTGGAAACATGAGCCCACATAAAATATAAAATGAAGCACAAATTAATTACAAAGAAATAATGGAAAATATAAAAGATAATATAAATCACATTCAATAGGACACAAATTTACATAGTAAAACTGTTGGCCCTTGACCAAGTTTTGAGGATCCTTGGTCATATTTGACCTACTTTTGGGACTTCGATAGGCCGTTGAAGGCAGAGCGAATTCGAAGCGGAGATCACGGGATCTCGGCCCCTTTTTAGGGATTTTTGGGTTTTGGTCTTATGTAACAGGTATGGAGATGTCGGCCCATGGGTTTACTTATGTTTAGCCCTGATTTTGTAATGTATAAATAGATGTCTAGGTGATGTAGGAAGGGGCTTGAAACCTTGCTAAGTGCTAAGGCAAGGGAGACATCTATGTGATGCTAGGTGCTAAGTGCAAGTGGCAATTGTAATTTCTTTGTGCATACTATGTAAGACTTACAGATCTAAGTGCAAGTGATTGTAAGAGACCATGGAAAGATTTGTGTTGTAACTCAGGGAAGGAGGATCTAGCGATGTGCACAGATCTCCTGTCCTCTGCAGAGTAAGACCTCAAGGCTCTATGCATGTAGAAGATTGATAGACGACAATAAATATAAGAAGAGTTGGTGGACGTAGCCCCAGGGAGGGGGTGAACCATGCATATCTTGTGTTGTGGTTTCTTTGTGCGTTTTGGGTGTTCTCTTGTTTATGTGATTACATGCTTAGTGCGTTGATGTATGTTAGATGAATCTGATATGATATCTTAATGTTGAATAATGTGAATGAATGTTAGATCTGACCTATGTTGATGTGCTTAGTGCTTGATTATATTAGATCTGTGTGAATATTGCGTTGATTCTGTTATTAGGGTTTATCTGTGATGTAAGCTAAAGGCGAATATTGATGAACTGTCACTGCTAAGTGCTCTGTTAAAGTGTTACAATCATAGATCTGTGTCCCAACTAAGGTTGTAGACATCAGAGTCTTGCAACCACCCCTGCCTCTACCTTGGGTGAGACTTCATCTGCTTCACAGGTGTTGCCGAAAGGGCCAACAATTAGGGTTTTTTTGGTGCGCTATTGTAGCGTTGAACCCTGGGTATACCCCTGTGCCAACAAATCATTCCGTTTCTAGGTCTGGAACTGTGATTGATGGGAAATAAATAAAAGAGAAAGCTCCATGCATAGATCTGCTTCCCTAGTGCGCAGTATTCTACTTGACCTGTGAAGATCTGTGCTAAGAAGAAGACTCTAATCTGAAGAAAAGAGGTAAGACCTGAAATCTTTGTGCTTTGAAAAAGGTAAGAACAATGAAAAGTTTTGATTGAAAAAGTAAGATAAGTGGAAATTTTTGTTTCAAAAGTATCGATCTAGGTATGTTTGATAAATTTTGTCCTTGCTTGAAAAGTAGGACACAACTAGATGAAATAAGGTTTGATATGAGTAGATTTGACAAAAATAGTGAAAGATATGTTATTCCTATGCATAGAAAGAATGTTTGGACTAACAAATGGATGCAGGATCCTAGAAATATTTTTTTGCAGGTTATCTACTATGATCCTAGTGCATGGTACAGGAAAGTTTGGGGATCATTTAAAATAAAAATAAGACTAACCCTTTGTTACAGTTGCAGAAGATAGGGACATCTTGCTAAGGAATTCCCTAGTAGAAGATCTAGTTGTCTTTGTTGTAAAGCTATGGACCATGACGTTCTAGATTTCTCTAGAATGATTGCTAAGGTTGAAAGAATGAATATGAGACAAGAAAACCCTAAGGAATACCAAGAAACTATGACCATGGCAGAACCCTAGAAAGAATCAGAGAATGTATTACTACAAATGAAAGAAACCCTAAATCATTGCAGAAATATCAACTTATTAGAGATCTTCAAAGAAAAAGAATACATAGAAGAAAGAATATGAAACTTCTATATTGACTGTGTTATGGATGAAGAAACACAGGTGAATATCATGACAGAAAGAACTTGGGAAACTTTAGGAAAGCTTTCTATGATTCCTTCATTGGGAGGAATATGATTATTTAGAGGAAAGTTGATAACCCTAAGTAAAAGACTCACCCATATATCTATGAGTGCTCATGGAATTTCGACATAGGAAGATTTTGAGATTGTTAAATTTATGGAGAACAATGCCCCATTTGCTATATTACTAGGAAAACTTTGGATTGAAAAGGATCAGGCCATAAGAAAAGAAGATGAAGTATTAGAGCAGAAGAAGAAAGAATTAAAAGATTTCATGACTAGGAGGATAACACACTTGATTGAAGAAAAGGAGAACAGATCAAAGCTACTTAGAATAATAAACTTAGATGTCAAAGTTAAAATAACACAAGAAGACTCACAGAAGACTAAAGTACCTACCCCAGAGAGAGAAGACGTATTACTCTCCGACCCTATGAAAGAATATAAACAACACGAAGTTACTATGCCAAAAGGAGATAAGAATTAGAATGGAAAGAGGAATACCGAGACAAAGATCACCGAGAAGAAGGCTAGAAAACTCAGTAAGAAGAGAACAAAGATAGAAAAGTTACAAAAGGTCCCAGAGGGGACTTTGCACAGGGAAGGTTTGCAATACTGGAACTTCGTCGGGATATCAGAACAACGTAACATGGCACTTCGCCATGGCGAAGCGATATATCCGTTGAAAGCATTATAACCATTATCCCGATGACTCGAATGGTTAGAACAACAATAATGGACCGAATACTCGCCATCAGACCATTGGGATTGCACCACAACGGATAGAACCACATTGATGAAGATCTCTCATCAGTTGGAGAGATCCATTACATCGTGTCTACTTATCCCGTTAACTATTGAACCGAGAACACTTTTGCGAATTGTATCCAAGCCAACTCATTGCTACCACGCTGTGTTTATTGAGATCGACACATGTTCCATTGCATTACACACTCATTCATCCACTCGAGTTATCCGATCTAAGTGTGCATGTCGGACGAGGTCAGCACCACAGAGAAAGTCGTCGAAGAAGTTCTCATCGATCTCATGGCCGAGAAAGTAATGTCTGCAGGTATTTAGGAATCATCGATGAGAGGAGTGCAAGCCTCTCCGTCGACTGCTCGTGGATCTGAACCATCCCGACCGACAGAAGAGAAGAGAACCAAGCACAGAGATGACCTAGCCAATGCGAAGTTAATCTCAAACATCTTACCAGACTACATCCAACCTCTGGCTGGCGTGGTGAGTCGTGAGAGTGTCCCAAGGGAATTTTATTACACCATGGTTACTGCGTACCTCCCGAAGGGGATTCATGCAGTTAAAACGCAACAGGATAAGATCGCGAATTTCAAGTTCAATGAATTCAACCTAGGAGATTGAAAGAACCATAGTATGCTTGCTCCTTACAAATACTTGACCAGGACGAAGGGGAAGAACTCGAAAGTAATCCCCCAACTGTGGACTATGAACCTCACGCAGTCCACCCTCTTGAATGTAATGAATATTCCACACTTTGGAAGGGACCAGGAGGTTAACACGTGTGTTAAACTCTTGCTCTCATGTTACCATGGCGGCTACCTATGGCTAGACCAACGCATCAAAGTCGATCCAACGCTGATCCATAGGATCACCAGATTGAGCATCCAGGGACCCAACTCGCAGGACTTCTACCCAGGAAAGGCTATAGATCGTGCATTGGCATAGAAGATCAAAGACACATATGGAGATGTAGAAAGGAGGATGTGAGGCTACAAGGTAGATTCCATCCAGAATGACATAGTGCACCTGGCCTGCTAGCTGATCGCATGAAAGATCGTAAGAAAGAACATAGCTACACAGGTCATAGGATTTGTTGTTGACCTTGCTGGGAAATGTGTAGAAGGATTCCAGATGAACTAGGCGAAGTACTTGGTCAACCAGCTGGAATTAAACTGCTGCGAAGCTCAGGACCATGGCTATGAGTTCCACTTTAGCTGGCTCCTGATCCTCATCGCATTTACCACTTAGGAGATGCCGCAAGGTGCAACCTTCCTGGACATCAAGACGCTCGTTGCGAAGTTCACCATGCCCTGGTACTCGAGTGATATGGGACAATAGTGGCAGTCGAATGCGATCTTCCACACGTACTTTCCCCAACTAAAGAAGGCCATTGAAGCTATCCCTCACATGATGCCAAACAACCTGTACCGGTTCATACCTCTCATGAGGTTTCGTGCAGATCGAAACTTCATCTATATCACTGCGTGAGCAGATGAGCATAAAGTGGAGCTTTAGTCATACTATAAGCTCACAGAGGAGGACCTCGAAGAGATAGCCAAGGACTAGTCTACAGAGATCCTCATCCCCGCTGACCCTGTAAAGATGTCTGATCCTGAACTTGACAACTCGAAGGTCGCTCACAAAGAACATGACACACCTGGAACCAACAGAAGAAAGAAGACTGAAGAATTCCAAGACTTGAGCAGTGCATCATAAGAAACTGCTTCAGTATCACCTGGCCGAGGTGGTGATGATGAAGTAGAAAAGACAAATGGTGGAGAAAATCAATAGAAGCAAGGCGACGTAACACTGCCTAAGGATCATGTTGATGAGGCTGACCCCTTGAAGAAAAGGAAGGTTTCCACCATGAAACCCACTTCCTGAAAGAAATCCAGAGCCACCTTGACTAATATGCAGACTGTGCTTACTGTAGATGACTTTGACTTCATCATCGCAGTTGTAGTAGATGCCTCGTAGGACATCTTGCAGAAGAATGAAGCCAAGCAGGAGGAGATGTATGATAGAATTGAAGTTGAACTCATAGGGTACATTAGGCCCTTCAATCCAGCCACACAATATTCACTGTGCCTCCGCCATCAGAAGAACCAGAGTTGGGAGATGAGCCTACCCAACTCTACAGACTAGCTGATGCGACCGAAGCTCACCTTCGTCGAGCACAAGATGAGAAAGACAAGGCCACAACAACCCTGAAACAAGCCCAGGAAGAAATGGTATAGCAACGATAGGTTGCACAAAAGGAGAAAGAGGACCTTCAACCCAAGTTTGAAGAAGAGAGGGCACAGGCCAAGTAAGAAAAAGAACAGTTGCTCACAGAACAACTAGTGTTGGATTACTGAGAGGGAGGGTGAATCAGTAATAGAGCAATTTAATCCCTTTTAACCATATAATCCAAGTGCTATATCAATGAAGCATTATTATCCAATAACTGCAGAGTAAA
>JZKD02S1673668.1:611086-634011 GCA_000966675.3 Picea glauca | reverse complement strand
GTCCAAGTGCTCATGTGAACTCCCCGTGGAAGATTTTGGAACCCAATAACCAACTCCAAATGATGCTCCAAAGACTGACACCTATCATGTGGATCCAAATAAGAAGATCCATCCAGATAGTGGAAAAGGGTCGTAGCAAACTCTGGAAGGAATAATACCACTGTAGAATATGCGGACTGAACGCTGGTAACTAGCTCATGATGTGGGACATTGATGTTCTTTACAAAAGGTGGAGTAGAGTCATCAAATAAAATATGGAAGTGGTTGTCATCCCATAAATGACAACTATCCATATACCAATCATCACAATCATCCTCAAAATCATACCAAGCATATATTTCTTGATTATATTCATCCCTGATGTCTGCCATAAGAAATCTCTCATGCATGTTATCCAATGAACTACAAAAACTATTATTGAGGCCATCTGCAAGGTCATGAAATGTGTCATACAAATGAGATTTGAATGCTTCAAGAATTTCTTTGAGGTTTTGAGAAGAAATAGCCATATGAGCACCCTATGAACCCCTTGGTCCCGCAGTCGTCACGAAAAAACCCAAAAAAATAGAACAATAAGTTACAACAGAAAATCACGGTTTTTTTCTGAAAAAACCCTAAAAAATTGTTGACTTTAAAATGCTCATAACTTCACTTCCTGGACTCCGTTTCGACTAATTTTTTTTGTCACTCAAATTTCAAGATTAAAAGCAAGTCAATAAATTACCTAAATGTATTTCTAAACAATTATAACAACATTAATTGATGATGATGACAACAATGGAAACCACTTCAGAAAAATACTATAATAAAGCAATAAGACAACTACTTCAACATCCAATGATTATAGTTTGCTTAGTACAAATGTTTAGTGGTTTTATGGATAGTTTGAGGGGTGTTAAGGGGCTGCAATGATGGTTTTAACAATATTTACAACAACAACAACAACAATCTCAAACAACTTCAGAAATTTGCACCTAGAACACTAGCAAAAGGAAGACTAGAGCCTTTGGATGATAACATTCAGGCAAATTCAAATTTCTGGGTTAGTAAGCTGAATAAGGCTGCTAAATGAAGGCTGTAACAACAATTATAGAAGAAGTAATATGTTTTTAGTGTTAGGGAAAGTTTCAAGAATATGTGTTGAAAGTTTGTTTGGTCTCATTCATCCACACGAGTGTAAAATCAGTGCCTTCTATGGCTTATGGAGTCAATAATAGTAACAATATCACTTGGGAAATAAAATAATGATAATGTTTAGCTAAGGGAAGAAGTAAATGCAAGAGGTGTTGGCACTTCAAGGCCTCAAGCATTTTCCCCTTTTAAGGGAGGTTTTGCTAGAGAGTAGGCACTTCTAGGCCCTAACATACCTTCCTTCCTTAGCTTCTAAAAGACAATTTAATTGGTGACAAGAATGAGATTACTAGAGAGCTAGCACTTTAGGGATCTAATAATCACTCTTAAGAAAATGTATAATTGAAAATATCAAGCTAATAGAATAGTTATAAAGAGAAAGAAGCATTTGTTGTTTCTCCCCTAGGGTTTAAACAAACAATTTCATAATCTTAGACATGAAACAAGTAAATTTTACCACAAACATTCATAGCATGAATAAAAATGCAGATTTTCTACTTAATTCACTAAGAATAATCAAGTCAAACCCTAGTTAAAGACCATTCCACCATGAAAATTGCCAAAATACACCACCATAAAGCTCTCCCAAGAGGTGTGCACTAGTTATTTTAGCCAATAACCCTTAAAGAGGGCGTAAATTTTAGACCACCACTTGTGTGTGATGAGTTATGATAAAAATGAATGTCACTTTATGTCTATTTATACCAAAATTATGACCTTTAATTATTTTAGGTCAAAATATCAGGGCCGACCTGACCAATTTACTCAAAAATTACATTTTTACCAAACTAAATTCAATTTGCATCTAATTCGGCCTCCAAAGGTGACGTCATGCCCTCATAGGATGACGTTGGGCCTCAAGTGTGGGATGTTGGGAAAAATAGATGAAATGTTGGACCTCCAAAGGCCTAAAATTTTCCCACACGTGCCAATGGCCTCATGAATTCCTCCAAGGTAACAACCCCAGTTGACAAGTGACGTCTAGGGCTGCAGAGGTGATGTCCAAGGCCTCCAAGGCCAACGTTTAGGTGGGAGGAGCATGAAACCTCAGGTCTAGGTCTTACACAATGCCTCCAAAGACAACGTCCTTCCTTCATCTGGTGCAAGCCTTCAGTCTCTTCTTACCCCTTGATGGGGTTTCAACATCCATATGTGGGTTTTGAGCCCCCATGAAGGTCCGAGCTAATCATTCCCTGTGTGTACCTGTCCACTGAGAAAGGTCCTGCAGAAACAATAAGTACACCCTCTAGGGATTCATAAGTCACAAGGATCATAGCATGTAAATCACATTCAATAATTAAATTACCCAAACACGTGAATCAAACCCCCCTTAACCCCAAACAAATTCTCAAAGACGTTATTCAATTTGACAAGCTAGGTTTGGAGAGGGTCTCGGGGTGTCCTATTGGGCTAACCTCTCTTAAGTTTGGTGTGTTTCCCAGGTGGAGTCTAGTCTAAGTCATGTAAGTGTATGAGGTGGCATGGGGTAAATATTTGGGCATGGGGTGCATGTGATAAAAGGGAAATGTAGAGTCTTACCTATGGGTGCCTTTGTGGAGGGAAAGCTGCACCTTTCCATGAATGCAATTGTTTCCTAGCCCATTCATTGCCTTTTATTCTTAGCTTTATCTATTTTTATCTTTTTCTCTTGTGCTTCAAGGGAATAGTTGATGGCCACTGTCTTGTCTTGATGACTAGAGGTGACAACGTTATCCACAAAAAATTCATGGAAATGAGAAGGTTGGCTCATAATGAGACCCCCTTTGTCTTGGCTATGCCACCAAGAGCCACTACCTTGGTTTGGTGACCAGATGGGTGGTAATGTCATACCGCTACATGCCCATGGTCACAATAGGTTGGCTCTTGATGAGACTTTCTATCCATCAACTAATACCTTAAGTGTTTATGTTATCTTGTAGGTCCCCCTTTCTTACTGAGAAGTCTTTCACTGCTTTCTCAATGATCCTTGGGTGAAGCGTCTCGAAGGTTTCAGATTTGGATTTTAACTCTTGCCAACTACTTTTACCCTTTGGGCCTTTAGACCCTTTTTCCCACGAGGTAAGGTACAACCCTTCATAGTGTAGCCAATCACAATGCCCAAAAAAGGAAAGGGGAGATGGAAGGAATAAAGATGGAAAGTGGTAAGTATGGAGGGAATGGACAATGACTCTTCAAAGATCCACCCAACATCAACCCATCCTAAAGGGAAATAAACTTACTAGGGCACTATGTCACCCTTCCAAGTTTGAACGAGGCAAAGAGCATAATTTCCAAGCAAATATCATGAAATGAAGAAGGATTCAATACAACATGTTCAAGTGCTTCAAAAATCAGAGCGATACATACCATGATACCTAGACTCATTACCTCATGGAGCAAGACTCACTGATACTTTAGGACCAGGTTGGTGTGATGGATACTTCTTTTTGTGGTATGTGGACTTCACTGAAGAAAAGAGGGGCCCTCTAGGTCCATGCTTAATTCGTCTGGCTCTCGGTACTCCATGTCTAGGACCCGTGGGCCTCGTGACATGATCTCCTTAGTTATCCCTATGCTAGGGGATAACATGACCTACATTCACAACTTGGTTGACCCACATTTTGACTCAATTTTTTTCATCCCTGTAATCAAAATAACAATGTTTGATATATGACAAATTGGAATKGGAAACCAATCCCCATTTTTCATGGAGGAGTTAAGMAGTTRGCATGTTTTTCCAMTGCCACCCCTACTAGGAGGACAATGTGTTGTATCTAGTCTATTGAGCTCCTATAGAATTAATCTTCCCTTCAAACCAAYTGGTTATAATTCTATTATATGTATTTTTGTTCATTCTAAARTCACCCATAATMTTCTCCAACTRGATTTTATTCCYATTAATAATATGTTGAACTCATTATGAGWAAACTACTTAATCAATTAAACCATTAGTTTGTGTTGTYTAYGAGAARATCAATACAAAATGATAATAARTCATAGATTCAAATCCAATTATGRTTGATTTTTAAACCACCCTCCATCCAAATATTCTAAAAAAGAAGAGAGATCCAATRATATTTTATTACGAAAAAAACTATATAACAATTTGTTRCTTAAAACACCTTTATTAATCTARACTAAAWCTCAATAATTATTTTAATAATAAATTTAAACATCATTCAAACCTATCCATATGCGAATGTTGTGTTCTAAACACGTTATTGGTACATTTTTATTATTCGATAGTAAAAATTGGATGTTTATGTTCATATCTATATCTATATAAAACTCCATATCCTAAATAAATACAATTTTATTTAACTTGAATATTTCAACTAAAGTTATATAATCAAAACAAAAGCAATATTTTAAAACTATGGTATACCATTGTACCACGAGGGACAATTGTTTATTCATCTTTTCTAGGTTAAAAATCCTTAAACCATGTCTTGGGAATTGGATATGAAATGTTTTCCATAGAGAAGGATAACATTTTTAACACAAATGTATTTTTGTTTGACTTAACCTATGGTTTTATGGCCCAACACTTAGATTTTATCCTTACTCCATGTTTTTTCCATCTAAAAAATAATAATGTGAAATCAAATAATTTCCATATAATAACAATGTGAAATAAAATAATTTTTTTATATAAAAAAGAGAGAAGATATATAAATATGACAGTGGGTTTGTGTCTTAAACCATAGTTGGGCCTAACTGGAATTTATCTTTAATATATATTTTTGGACTTGGAAATTTATTAATGTTGATAAAAATATTCATGAGTTATGTTATTATAATTATAAATAAGATTTGTAATTATTATAAACATTTTATAGAAATTATAAAAATGAAAAGAAAGTTTACAATAATAATCACAAGCAAAAAGGCATGATAGTAAAAGCGTTGATGATCTTAGTACCAAATTGAAGGAGGATGTTAATATTAGTATTAAGGGTATTGTAGTGAGGGAGATTTCCATCTATCTGTATCTGGACGAGGCTATGACTATAGAAAAATAGGGGGTTCTAGACGAGAAGATAATAGTGGGTGAAAGCAACGACTGGAGTGAGTGTCCAAGAGTGAGAATAATACTATGGAAGTCACATAGATAATAACCACAATCTAAAGAAGACCCATCACAACAATAAAAAAATGAAACATTGTAGATACAATTAGTGTGGCATCAATGGATGTTCCAATTTTAATCTCTCACACACACACATATGAGTTTACTCCCATCATGTTGTTTGTACTGAGATTTGTTCTACCAACACTAATCAATAGTGTGGAAGGAAATGGATATTTGATAAAATATCTACAATGATGATAAATAATATGAAATGAATTATAAATATAACATCTTATGGTGTTAATTATATTTTTTATTCATCATACATTAAAAGTTCAATAAATTTATACATCACTAATTTATTTTGAGTTAAAGTTTACATGAATTTATATTAATATTATTATTTTTATGATTAAAAGATATATTTTATGAAAAAAATATCATAAACTTATTTCGAGTTAAATTTATATTAATATTATTGTTTTTTATAATTAAAAAACAATATTTTATTAAAAAAATTAATATTTATTTTCTCATCTCTTTAATGATATGTCAAATTAAGGTGCAAAATAGCTTATTTTTTGTTTTAATTTTCTTTAGCTTCCAGCATAATATCCCATTACACAAAAAGGTATATAGGAATATATTGTTGATTCAAACCGAGAAGAATTAGGAAATTACAAATCAATTTTTAAACGATGGAAGAAAATGAAACCACATAAATTTTTAGCAAGAGTACCTTTGGGGTTTCTATTTGAAAGTGTTGTAGCAATAGAGTGGAGGAGGAAGTTTAGTTAATTACATACAACAAAAGATTAGAAATTATTAAGTAATTTATGTACTGAAATAACCTAAAACATCAACAATTGTTTCATGATCAAAAGAAAGACTCACATTAACTTCAATGATACATCGAAAAAATAATCCTTTGTAATTACATATTTGTTTGTGGTGTTAAAAAGATACATATTATATGTTTTTTATTAAATATTTAATAATTATTAATTATACAACAACAAATATTTTTTTACATTGAGCTTTATGTCTTAAATGTTATTGGACTCAAATAATTTTTTGAATTGAATTAAGCATTACAATGTTAAATGATATTGGATTTGGTAATTATTTTAGATGATTTAAATTGAGGTAGGCATTGTAATCTATAACATTTCTGTTGATGTTGTTATAATTAGATTTGAGATAACTTAAAATATGTACGGTTTTGTAGTATTAAAATGTTTGGTATTATATGTTCATCACCGATTCAAAATCTTGAAAGGAAAATCTTAACCCAACTAACTAAAATCGTCCATCAAGAGGTCACTAAAAAAATTTAGTCTTAGGCTAGGATTTTGAGGGAAGGGACAAAAAAAATCCCATATTATCATTATTATGTTTGAAACATAGAAAGTTGTCCCAGGGATCTTTAAATCCCTTAAGTTCTAGTGTGAAAAAATCCAAAGGTAGGGAGATACCAGTGAAGGGGCCAAAGCCTAGCTTCAGTGTCCCATGAGTCTTCTTGAGCCACCCAACTATTGTGAGGTCTCCCAATTCATGGCTGGTGAACAAAAGATGGGAGTCCCTTATCTGCACTAGACGAAGGTAACTTAGTGACCAAAATTTAGGGAAGTTATATAGGTGGTGGTTGTGAGATGCAATTGCACTTGAATAAGAGGTTGAAAAGCTATTGAGAAATGTTTCTATCTCTTTCTGTATATGCCCCTAGTACCCCTCAAGATAAGTAATTCATCCTCACCTTCAATAGTTTTGTTTCAGTGGGTTCATGCCCCATTGTCGAGACTATTGGAAGTCCTAGTTACATTATTGAGAGGAATGATGATAGGCCTTAGAATTGGTGTCTTTGTTATTTTTTACACACATGCAAGAAATTTGACCCTACCAAAACATTTTGAGACTTAGACTAAACTATCATTTTGGCTACATTCATATTTCACTATTATTTCAATTTAAAATCATACATTTTTCTTTGATTAGGCCATTTATCATCAAAACACTTTTTAGCATATTTCATTCACAACCACGCATCAACGCAAGTCAAACTAGAGGGGATCCTATGGAACCCCATCATTCCCAATGCTTGTGATGAAGGAGCATTGCCAATAAGCACAAGTGGAGGACAACTGGATATACACCAACACGCATTTTGAAGACATTTTGAAATTTAAAAGATGAAACATTAATGTAATAGCTGGAAGGATGTAATTGCTCTTAAATGTTTTGGGGATTGTAATGTAGATCTTGAGCGTTTCTCTCATCTACCGGTTGTGGGAATTTATCGTAATAAATGTAAAGTAGGTAGTAATCTTTAATTCGATAAGATAGCTTAAGGTTGTAGGAGGGAAAAACTCAAGAAGACTCCCTCGTAGATGTATTGTATGATCATTCTCATTGTAATTAAGCTGTAGAGAAAGATAGCATAGGAGAGCAAAGAAGAACATATATTGTAGAAGTTGTTTGAGCAGATAGTTGTTGCTATAGAAACCATGTACATAAGCACTTGAATTAATATAAGAAGGATTTAACCCAATCTCATGGTGTTGTTATGGTTATTGTTTGCATCTATTGAATGGTATGTTTACAGTTTGCTTATATGCTCTGTTATGCATTTGTTTCAATGCTTTATGTGTATGATTTCATATTGAATGTATAAAGTCTGTGAGTGGGAGAGTGTAAATTTCAATTTCTCCTCGTCCTAAGAATTCCTGCAAGGAGTGCAATGAAGGTCCGCAAGGAGTGCATTGAAAAGATTCTGAGTTTTACCTCAAGAAATCTCAGGAGAGATAGAATTGTTCTTATACCAACATGAGTGAAAATATAACACGGAGCCATGCAAGGTGTGCGCAGGCCAGGTCATTTCTTAGACTTTTTCCAACCCAAGGGAGCGGTTGAATAACTTCTATCGCAAGGAGTGCGTAGAGTTGGAGTTGTCAGATAATCAAAGATTATCGTGAAGGCCGCAAGGAGTGCGCACAAGAATCCCTTTGAATCCTTGAGTTTGCAACAAGAATCAAGCTCAGGAAGGATAGATACTTAGAAAAGTCCAGAGGAAGGACGAGGGTCGAAGTCACCTTGCAGAAATAAATCTTAGGGGTTGATGCCAATTCTTTTGCCAGGAAACATCGAGAGCCTGAACGGAATGTGGGAATTATCAGAGGGATAAGCATCGATATCCGTGGACAGTTAGATCCAGTGGAGTTGCAGGAAGGTTAAGGCAAGAGTCCTTCAACACTCACAAGCTCAGGAGAGATAACAACCGTTAGATCTGAAGGGGAGAGAACTGTTGATTTTGCGCCTTGAATATCGACATTTCGGAAGTCGGGAGTGTGGAGGAAGTTGTAACTCAGAATTTGCAAGTCACGAAAACCTGATTCGGGAAGAAAGAACCTAGAGCATCGGATCACAAAAAATGAGGACCGTCAATTTGGCGTAACAGTCATCATGAGTTCGCATTTCAGGAGAAAGGGAGAGGGCCACTTCGCAAATTCTTGATACGTGAAATCCTGACGCGCTCGGAAGTTGGGCGCTAGGTCGCAGTTGGAGGTCACATCAGGAAGGACTAAAGGGAGTAGCTAGGGACCGTTAACCCATTTCGGGGTTTCGGGAATCAGAGGAGTCAGGGTGACTCACAACGAAAGTCCTGAAATCGCGAAACGCGATGCGCCTTTTGGGGTTAAGTCCGTGGTCACGCAGGTGGTCACGTGGATTGGAGGCTCGCGTCTAGTGCATGTTCGCATGGGCGGAGCATAGAAAAGGACCCGTGGTCTTTAAGTGTTGAAGGTTCCAGCAGGGACCAATAAGACATTTGGGCTCAGAAATTGGAATATCCAAATACTAGGAGGTCAACAGACCCTACTGAGGTGGGGGTCTGCGTTAGCCTGTAAAGCCTCCTACCAATATTGGGAGGTGTTCTTGTTTTCTTTGTTTCATAAGCAAGACCACCCTAGCATTTAACCTTGAGTGCAACTTTGTTAGGATATTCTCTACTTGGATCATCCTTGTTAAGCACCACTCACCCTAACACTCGGTTGGGAGGCTCATCCCTAGTAGGAATTAGTTCCCAACCAAACATTCCGATGGTGGGTGTTCCACCATCAAACTCACCACACACTAAATATACCATACATGGCTTTGTTGAATCTTCCTAATTTTTCAAAGTTAACTAATGACCCCATTTTACACAACCCATATTGGCTACCCATGTTGATCACTTGCTACCTTAAGATATTCTCAAATTTCAGGGTAAGATGAGTGAGGGCCCAAAAAATTATGTGATGACTTTTCACCTCTGGTGCTCATCCAATAACATCAACAACGATTCCATCTAGATATGATAGAATTTTCAGCTAAATATCTAACATGGATACAAATTGGAGGGGATCAAGTTTTAATTATTCTATATAGTCAACTTGAAGATTTTATAAACATGGAACAATTAGATGAAGATGCTCCCACTCAATTTTTTGTTAATACGATTTGGTCTAAAGAAGTGGAGGAGATTTATGTACCTGCATTAACACATATCTAGAAAATGTTATGTGAGTCTTTATTTGTTTAATATAATTATAAAATTCTAATTGGATTTCATTACGAAAAAATGTGTAGACATGTTTTCTAATTTGTTGTCATTGTTCTTATTTATTTATTGTTGTGTGTATGGCCTAAAGTCCACACATAAACTCCCAAGTGGTGAGATTATAATGAATACACGAGGATCAACAAAAACAAAACGCAATCCACACCAAAGAATTAAATTTGGTTGTAGATGTCACTTCATCATGTATTGACTTTATGTGTGTCCAAATGATGTTGTTATAATACAACACCAAGTGTAGGCATATTAATAAATTTGGTGGTATTTGTCATGGAAATAATGTAGTGGGTAGACCTCATACATTCAAGTATGCACCACATTTATAATTGGAAATATGATCTAGTGTCGAAAACATCACTGAAGATGGTTTTAATGTCACAATGGTTTGGGATAAATTCATCTCTAATGTGGAGCACCAATCAGGTGAGTTATTCATAGGGGTAACTCATAATACCTTAATGACAAGGGTGGATATTTGTAACATTTACCATAATACTAGAAATAAAAAATATATGAAGGATGAGAGTGATCCAACAAGTGTCGACTGTTGATGCAATCAATTTTTAGATAGTTTTTTTCCTATCAAAATCAAGATATTGTGCAAAACATACCATTTATTATAGGAATACAAACATGTCGAATCTGTTCCATGATGGAGACACATTTACATAAGAATTTTATGTTCATGGATTCCACACTTAGTATATATATATATATATATATATGAGGTACGTATTATTGACCTTTTAATTTCTTTATGGCGATCAAATTGAATTCTTATGTATTGAATATAACATTTATACTTATGTGCTTTGAATGTAGTATCGACTTTATACATTAATGATATTCGACAAACATCACAATGGTGTACTAGTGGCTTGGGTGATTTCATCATGTAATACTACATGATATTTGCAATTGGTTGTCATCTTTATTTGTTCTGGGAATAAAAGAACACCCAACTTGACATGTACAAGCATTTATCATAGATGTTACTACTGTTGAGATTTGGGTATTAAAGTCACACATTTGTTTTTTCAAAAGAAACATGAAAAAGTAATGTTACATTCATATAATTTACTCTCTTCTAATGTAATACCATTTCATGAGTTTCACTAATTCTTTCATCATGCTTTGTGTATGGCATGTCCATCGAACATGGGTGAAACATGTTGAAAACAAAGTCAAAGTCAAAGAAAATAAAGTTTTCATTTTCATGTATTAGGGGAAATCATGCACTCATTCTAGGATGACGAGTCTATGAAAAGTTGTTGCAAGAATATTTTATGACTTCAATGAAGAGGAAAAGTTTATGAAATATTTTGACACCACTTGGATATCTAATGATAAAATCGCTAAGTGTCTTGTAACATTGGATCATGACTATTGTTCCATAATACTATGTTTTTAGTCATTACTTTTTAGTTGATGATAAAAAAAATTCCAAATGTGTGGGTGAAATATTATAAGAAATTTCCACTGTCCAATCTGGACACAAACAATGAAATTGAATCCTATCACATGTATCTAAAATATAGGTATCTATGTGAAGAAAACAATGCATGGCATAAATAGATGGATTGATTAATATTTTTGTTGTTGGCAACAAATATTATATTCATAATCTATGTTTAAAAAAAGAGGGAATTATAAGTCCTACAAAGTGTGAGAAACAAGAGACTCTTAAAATCTAGAGAACTCCAAATACTAGATTAAGATTGTGTGCATGACCCAAAAAGTATGAATGAATTCCTGGTTCACAGCTAAAATAAGGATACTCCTTATACTTGGTATAATTTCATATACACAGGGTCTAATTTTAATTTTTGTATTTTCTATTGGGCATTGAATGGCAATGTTTGTAAGCATGTCTTCAAAATTCAAATGTGGGAAAGTAAACATGATTTGGACATTAATATAATACCAAATATTTCTAGTTTGATTATTAAGAGTCCCAAAGTTTTAGTTGATTTAAATCAAACATGTACAATGAGCCTGCTACCAAAAGACCAAACAAACATTCACCATGTACATATTTTATCATATTATGTTAATTTTGAGACTGCAACATTGAACAATCCAATGTTTGAGGTTGATAGATAGAAAGTTCTACATGCATGCACCGATCAATAGAAGAGTGAGGGATATGTTGAACATTTTTCTTACAAATGTGGACCATTTAGAAGCTATTTCCAACTTATTTTACACTTTAAGTGAAGAGATAAAAAAAATAATTGTCAGTGCCATGTCTCCATCTAAAATCACAACTAAAAGAAAACATAGTTTTTTAGCCCACAAACTAAAAAGATACAAACACAGTTTTTTGAGCCCACGAAGTAAAAAGATACAAACACAGTTTTTCGAGCCCACAAAGTAAAAAGATACAATGTGGTCATAAGAGACATTCAACTAAGGATAAACCACAAATTTAGAGAATTGGACAAGTTCGCACAAAGTCAAGGAAGAGCATGGAAAAGCAAATGGAACTACTTTCTTAAAGAACATAGTTATGTGAAAGAGACCTCTAATGATGTGCAACATTATGTTCCAAACAATATAGGTATTTTAATTAGAGATTTTAGTTTGTTTTACATTATATGAGTTATATTATTATCCCCAATGTGATTGTAGAAGTTTTGTATGATTATTGTTATAGTTGAGAGATCCACATCTTAGAATGAACCTCATAATGTCGACATTGTCAACTTCAATTATTTTCTGATGATATTGTCAAGGGTAACACATCTACACATTTTAAAATTATTGTTGACAAATGAGAGTTGTCAAACTATTTATATATTTAGTGTATTGTGTCTTGTAACCAACACTAACTTTATTTTGTTTCAATGGTTTATGTTGTAAGCTCAACCAAATGATGTAGAGATACAAGAAATTAACACAAACATGCCAACAATCCCATTAATTCTAGATTTGAACATATGAGGTTTGGTAAAAGGTAAATTTAATGTTCTTGTTTTTTTAACAAGAATAGTTATGGATTTTATTATAAAAAGGTTGTGCTGAGGAAAAACCAATCAAAGAGTACAAAAAGAAGATGCTCGAGGTCTCTCACAAAAGATAGGACATTACAATTTTCTAGAGAGCATCTTGGATAGACAAAATTGATAGAAATACTACTGCTAACCTTCAAGGTGTAAGTTCTTACATAAGAGAAAAGTAGAAAAAGGAACTTGCATTGCATACACAACTCTAATTAAATGAGATTAAGCTCAGTATATACCATTCCTGGAAATTTATCTGAAAGAGTCAAGGTTGACTGTGGATTCGACCCCTGAATCACCTCGTATGAAGCCTACGATCCTGCTGAGGGGGTGGGATTTTGTGAGGATGGAGCACCTGAACAAGCATTCTGGACTTTCCTATGAAGAATGTGGAGCTGACCTGAGTGCTTGTTGACTGCCCGAAGGATGATTGCTTCTTCTTTGACACATAGATCCTCATGCTATTGTAATTGCTGAGCCAGACGGGCATTGGATGATTGAAGGGAGGACAATTCTTGTTGTTGGAGTTCGTCCAACATGCATTTGGATAAATTGTAGGGAACGTGGCTTCTCCGCCACATGATTGATGATAGACATGAACAAACATAACATATCCGAGAGAAATTGCAGAGAGCTTTGGAGAAAAGAGATTTTCTAGATAGTTCTATAGAATAAGCTATTTTGATAGTAATGTATTATAACCACCCTATGATTCACTGTACTTGCTGCAATAAACAGTGGATGTGGCGTAATATCTGGATCCATTCCCATAATGAGAAGATGTTGACTTAGGATGTTGAAAACCCAAGCTTGTTCTGCGTTGTCGAGATCCAAGAGAGCAAAAAATTACCTGGCCCTGGAACTGATGGTTTCTGATAGAAGACTACAAGCCCGAGAGTGAACTCTTGATGGTGGAATGAACTTGGTTTGAAAAATAACCTTGTTTCTTGCTAACCATAATTCCCAACAAACAAATTTAGGAATTGTCTTCCAAATATTTACTAATAGTAGTTTTCTGCTGAAGTTGCCAGCATATCTTCTCTTTAATATTTACTAATAATGGTTTTCTGCTGAAGTTTCCAGCATATCTTCTCTTCCATAAGAGGAACTCCACTTCCCATGTTCATCCCACCGTGAAATATTTGATAGTTTTGTGAACCCTTCACCGATGCTCCAATTCATTAGTGGATTTAGGTCTTGAATATGTTCTATCGATTCCTTTACCATGGTGTTATCACTACATAGATTAATGGAGTAACCATTTCGTGGTGCCCATGAAAGCTTGGATTGAATGAGTGGTGCAACTGAATTGAGAAGTTTCCAGAGAGGAGAACCTTTAGTGTTTGGCAGAGATACGTCAAGAAACCACAGTCGGGGTGAACATAAATATTTTGCAAGGACCTTCTTCCACTATTCAGCTGATTGGAGACCAACCTCCATGCTACTTTTTCTCCCAAGGAAATATTCATTAGAGCTGGATCTTTGACTGCAAATCCACCTCCATCCACTGGTTGATAAACTATGTGCCAGTTGATTAAATAAAAAAAATTAGGGTTGGAATTCCCTCCTTCCCAAAGAAAACTTCTAATATTTCTTGATATCTTACCAAGAATGCATTTAGGCATAGGAAGAGTTACACATTGAAATATTGTTAGCGAAGAAAGAACAAATTTTAAAAGGGTGACTTTACCTGTCAAATTAAGCCACCAAACTCCCCAATTTTAAATTCTGGTTGAAATTTTACTTAGAACTTCATGCCATGCTGAAGAAGTTAGAGATTTTAAGAAGATAGGCATACCCAAATATTTGAAAGAAGACCAATTCCCAACCACTGGGAAGCCATAAATTTGAAAAATGATTGTTTGAATCTCCTTTGTGATGTTTCACTCATAGATCTTGCATTCGTTATTGTTTATTCTCCCACCCAAATCATGGAGGAATGCATCAAGGATTTATTTGAAGCACTTTGAAATAATAGAAGAGGTCGCTCCAAGGAGAAGAGTATCGTCATCAAATTGAGAATGATTAATCTCCTTGATAGCCCTAGTGAATTGAATGCCAGGAAGACATTATATTTTGTAACGTTCCCCCGACCAACCACAGGCTAGAGTGCGCTAATCCAGAGCAACCACTCATGCTCTAACACCAGTCGATAACATTCTCAGTAATCAACTGAGTTATGCCACCTATATTTTCGTTTTAAACTGCATGTAGCTAAAACATATACATACAACATTCTTGTGGAAGATTTAAAGATAACAACAATTTTCTTTCTGTAACATACAACTTTTATATTGAAATAACAGTAACTATAGATATGCCGCATTTACAGGAAATTGCCCATAAGCACACAAGCAATCATAATCACATATATGATAAAATCGTAACATAGGCATGTAAATAACAAAACAACATATCATTTTATCATACAATTGGTACTTATCTTAGAAAGAATGTCACCAACTGCTTACAGACCATCCACGAACCTCCCAGCCATAGACTACACTGTTCATCACTCTCAACAGTGAGTCACCCCCGAGCTGGGACTGAACTCCACCTAGGGTAAAGGGTTCCTATCTAGGCTAAGGCTCAAGGACAACAGGAAAGACTCCGTCTTAGGTGCTCACTCAACTAATAGCCTACAACCTCGCATTCCCCACATGCCTGTCCCACCCAAGGAAGTGTGCCCCTTCTCTGCTCAACAGTCCCTCAGCTACCCCACTTCCCTTCCGGGGCTTCAGCAACAGGTCGAACCAAAATTATCAGAGCATTGTAGCTGCAGTTTAGCACCCTCGAGAATCAACCCCTAGCAATTCTCTCGCTCAGAGAACTGCTGACGGGCCTGACAACCCACTTCTTCAATCCTGCTCCAAGCTAACCAGGTACACCAACCAAAAGGAGGTATGGGAACGGGTTCCAAAATGGTGAAATGGCTGTCTCAAGGATAAAAATATGCGTGAGTGAAAATGGTCATGGAATCATTGACTGGATAACCGAGTGTGTACAAGAATCACTGTGAACTCTTCGTGAAAAGTGATGGTGAGAATGATGGTCAGGCTCTGGTCTGGAAAAATCCCTGTGGAAAATATCACCCAAATGAGCTAAGTCCCCCACGATATGAATGCACGTCCCCAACTTGACACTTGTCATATCGGAAGTTACTTTGGTTCACTTGTCTCCAACTTTAGAACTTAGGATAAAATATTTATCCATACTTTAAGTTTTAGGAATATCAATATAATATTCGCTTGAATTTTGGCCCTCCCTTTGCCTAACTGGTGAAGTTCAGTCCCCCATTTCTTTTATCATGGTTGGTCTGCGCGCAACGATGTATTTTATATTAATCATGAGTTATGTACAAAGTAGGCGCATTGGCCCTTGGCATCTAGACGTTCTGACCTAATACCAAAACATAATCATCACAACTTATAATAATCGGCTCACCAGACTATAATACATATCATATACACGAGGCTCATTGTCCTCCATACTGCGTGCACCTTAGTTACTACGCGCAGTATCCTGCGAAGTGCATATTACATCATTTTACTGCGCAGTTCATGCGCGCACTATGCCACATGATGTGCATTACCAAATGAGGTCAAAACATCTCACCAACTTAAGTATATTTATATTACATTTACAATTGGGTTCATTCGAGGGATATTACAATCCCCTCCCCTTATTTATGCACTTTCCTCAGTGCATCATACACCCATATATAACAAAGTTTTCAAAAATCTTCAAAAAGATGTGGGTATTCTATCCGCATTGCATCTTCATGCTCCCAAGTAGCATCCTCATGACCGTACCAGGTCCATTGAACCTTTACAATCCCTATGGCTTGGTTCCAAATCTTCTTGACTTTCCGATCCAAAATGCACACCAGATGCACTTGAAAAACACCTTCTTGCTCCACCTGAATCACATTCCAATCAATAACATGATTAGCATCAGGTATATATTTTTTTAGCAATGATACATGGAAGACATTATGAACAGACATAGATGCAGGCAATGCAATCATATAAGCAACTGGACCAATCCTCTCTAGGATTTCAAAAGGCCCACAAAATCTAACTGCCAACTTGGCATAGCTTCCCAACTTCAGGGAACTCCTGTTAGCTTTCACTTTCAAGAAAACATGATCACCCACTTTGAATTCTTTGTGGGTTCTGTTCTTATTGGCATAACTTTTTTGTCTGTCTTGGGCAAATTTTAAATTCTTCTTAATTTTTGTCATTTGGTCCTCCATATCCCTAAGCAACTCTGGCCCAACTACTATCCTATCAGTTGGATTATCCCAAATCACTGGAGTAGTGCACTTTCTACCGTAAAGTGCTTCAAATGGGCTCATCTTCAATGATACCTGATACCCATTGTTGTACGCAAATTCTACCAAGTGTAGGTAGTCTTCCCATTTCGATGGTTTGTCTATCACATACATTCTCAGTATATCTTCTATTACCCTGTTCACTCTTTCTGTCTGTCCATCAGACTTAGGATGACAAGCTGTACTAAAGTTCAAATTCGTTTCGAATCCTTTGAACAATCCTTTCCAGAAATTTGAGGTGAATTTCGGGTCTCTGTCGGACACAATTGTTTTAGGAATCATGTGCAATCGTGCCACTTCCTTCATGAAAATATCAACAACCTCTGTTGCCTTGTGCGTAGTTTTCAGTGGAATAAAATGGGCAGATTTCGTAAGCTTGTCCACCACCACCATGATCGAATCATGCAGCTTGTCCACCACCACCATGATCGAATCATGCAACTTGTCTGTTCTAGGTAATCCTGTAATAAAATTCATTGTCACCACTTCCCACTTCCATTCAGGAATGGTTAAAGGTTGCAGCAACCATGTTGGGTGTCTATTCACAGCTTTCACTTTCTAGAATTCCATACATCTAGCGATGTACTCGGCGATCTGTTTCTTTATGCCTGGCCAAAAGTAATGAATCTTGATCGCTGCCATGGTTTTCTAATATCCATGGTGCCCTGCATAAGGAACATTATGCATTTCATGCAAAATCATACGTTTCAAGTACTGGAAATTTGGAACAAAAATCATATTCTTGCACAACAATATTCCATCTATTCTCTACTTATAATCATCCACCTTCTGAAGTATCGTCCCCTGATGTAGCATTGCTACCAATTCTCTGTACTACATATCTGCATTAGCAACGTCTAGAATTTTTCTTTTAACATCAGTTTGGTACATGCTAATGGCTGAAGTATGTAACTCATGCACCTTCCTGTTGAGTGCATTGACCACTTTATTCTCCTTCCCCTTGATATTCTTTATATCAAAATGTTGTGAGTGGGAAATCCACCTACGGACTAGCACTTAGGGTTTTATCATGCATGCAGAAAAGACCTAAAGATTCCTACTTTTTACCATCATCCCAGACCTAATCCCCATTATTCTTAAGAAAATACACAGTTAAGAAGATAAAGTGAACATACTTTATTTCCGGCATTTGATATCGATCCCTCTTCACACTTGGTCTCTCTTTGACTACAACTCTCCTCCCAAGGTTGATCTGCATTCACAAAAGACAAACAAATAACTCCACATGCATTTGATCTACAGATTAATGGGTTAGAGATTTAATCAACATGTACGCGATAAATAATGACAATCTCATATGGTGGGATGAGAAAAATACTTCTTTATTATTAACTGCACTAAAGCAACTTACAATGATGAAGCCGACCACTACTCCACGAATCTGGTCCTGGGCTCCTCTTTTATTGTACACCAACTGCAAACACACTTGCTTCTCTTCTTCGTTGAAATCAAAAAATGGTTGGAGAATCTTGGGCAAAGGGGAATATGAATTCGGGTAGAGTTTATTTACTATGATTTTCCTCCTTTCAAATGAAACCCTTACCCCTTCTTTTATAGGCTAGAAGGAGATAGGTATTTGGTCGAACGACTGGCCATGTATGGCCAAAAGGTTTAGTTAACTTACCTAAAGTTGTGTGTTCCGTTAACAACTTTCCTTTTTTCGTGCTTCTGTAGGTCCATGCGGGCTATAGTGGGATAGCTAGTGTGGACACTGTAGATACATGTAGGCTATAGTGGAGCAGGGTGCATGGGCCTTTAAAAAATGTATTTTTAAGAAGAGTTGTTTAGTAGTATTTTGACAAAGAAAGAATCTGAGATGGCTTGATACTAGGTAAGCATGTCTGGTGAAAATTAGGGTTATACAGATGCCCCCTAATGTGTGAGGTCAGAAGAGCATCTGATGGCCGAAATACATTACCAATCTTCACCAATGTACCAAACAAGTGAGCCCAGGGACCAGAAATTGGGAGGTGCCATCTGCAAAATAAAAATTGTATCACTGAGGCGGGCATACCCATGCTCGGGATGAAATAAAATCATGGCTACTAATCAAATACACTATAGATCCATGTCATATAACTATATAAAGTGTAGTCGCGAGAAACACACAACGGAGCTACATCTCGGAATCAAAAAGATATACATGTATAGTATCCATCTTCTAGAAGCTGATCAAGCCTGATGGCAGGAGATGAGGTCTTCAGGGCTTGAGCAACAACTTCAAAATATTCAAAAATTGGGTAGGAGTGTAATATGAGTGTACGACTTCACTACCCAGAGATCTTCGATGGCTCATCGGATATGGAATAGAGGATCTTGATGATCAAACTGAAGGCTTCATTGATTTCAAACAAAGACTTGATTGGACTTTCGGGATGGCCGAGCATGAGGGCAAGAGACAAACTGCAGAGAGGCCGACTCAGGCTTGGTAAGACTTCCCTTGGGCAATAGAATGACAAATGATGAGACTTAGGCAACATGGCATTTGACATAAGTTCACGATGCAGGAGGCAACGTAAACTCTCCATATGTTTGGAAGAATAACGGAGGAGGACACAAATCTATGTAGCGAGAACAACTTCCTAAGGTCGTATTAAATCCCAAAGATTGACGAACAAATGGAAGGATGTGCTTTGTCCAAGGCCGACTCATTGTGCTGGAAAATAAAAAGAAAATAATTTTCCCTTCCTCTTTTTGGGGTATATTTGATTTTTTTGTCTTTTTCAATAATTTTGGAAAAAGAATAAAATAATGCTACGTTACAAAGGAGGAATTGAGTGTCGCAAACATACTAGTTCCAAGCGCACAAAACACAGGGATGCTTAGGGAAAAGGGACATATGCAAGAAAAGGACACTCAGGAAAAATCCTACAGGGGCCAAAGGTGTCAAGACGCAAAGGCAAAGTGCTATAGGGCTTGCATATAAGGCATGCTTCAGGTGGTTCAGTTGAGAGCAACATGGAGAGGGCATTAGGCCAAAGACGGATGTATGCAAATGTGATTAATAAGACACACTATGGTAACGTTCCTCGATGTAAGTTTAACGAGCCCAGAGAAGGTAAGCTCAATAGTTTTTCATATTTAGAGAGTCTGAAAAAATGTAAAAGGAGACTCCAATGGGGTACCTTTTTCGAAGGTAGTCTAGTCGGTTCGAAAAAGGGGTAAACTAGCACCGACAAGACGTCTATTCAAAACCATTTTGACGAGTGTGATAAAGACAAGATCACTCGACAATTTTTTCATTTTTAAGGAGTTTGAAAAAATCTTAACTATGGACTCCGTCAGAAATGTTCTTCTGGACCATTTTAACGAGTGTGAAAGAATAAGGTCACTCGACGATATTTTCAATTTTATGGAGTCTGAAAAGAGCTTAACTATGGACTCTGTGGGGGTTCATTTTTCATAAATTTAGTCCCTCAGGCCTGAAAAAGGGTTAAAATTATACCTGAGGGTACTCTTATAGAGAACCGAGGCTTCTAGAGTATACCTTTGTTTGTACAGTTGACCATTTGGACCGAAAAATGGGTAAACTACCACCGGACAGATGTGACTTCAAATTTCAGTTTAGCGAGCGTGAAGGTCAGCAAGATTGCTCGACAATATTTTCATGTTTAGAGGGTTTGAAAAGGGATTAAAAGAAGACCCGTTGGGGGCTACGATTCAAGTATGAAACTAGTTCAAGTAGATCCCGGTATTTGTTAATAACCAAATAGCTGAATACAAAAGCACCACAACAGATATACAAGAACAAGATGCAAAATATCCTTTATTACTATCAAACCCTTGAGGTAGGGCAACACCATACAATGGATCCTATTATGCAAGGGATCCTCTCCTGTTCACTTGCCTCTTCGAGGGAGCTTCCTCCTAATGAACTTCAGCTCCAAAAACAATATTTCTCTTCATCTCATTACATTGCTTGAACCCCTTTATATAGTGCTACCATCGCCTAAGAACATATTAGAGGAGGAATCTTCTAGAAGTAGAACCTTCTAAGAAGTCCTCTTACATTTATTATATCTAATTACCCATTTATTATATCTAACTACCACAGTGGGCCTTATTTAATAATATAGTGGACCTAGTCCACCTTACATTGAATGACCTCCACTATTATAACTATGGGCCCTCTGGGCCTCCCCACTACCTCTCTAGCTACCTAACATTCCATTCCCCTTATGAAAGTGTTGTCCTCAATGCTTGATGTACAACCATATACCATGGTCCCATGGATAATTGTGGACCATAATGCTGAAGAAGATTGAAGAACCAAGGTCCCATGTAGAAAGGAAATACACCATGATGAAGTAGTCCAACCACCATTGTAAGCTTAGGTCTCATGTCCAAGTGCTCATGTGAACTCCCCGTGGAAGATTTTAGAACCCAATAACCAACTCCAAATGATGCTCCAAAGACTGACACCTATCATGTGGATCCAAATAAGAAGATCCATCCACATAGTGGAAAATGGTCGTAGAAAAATCTTGAAGGAATAATACCACTGTAGAATATGCAGATTGAACGCTGGTAACTAGCTCCTGATGTGGGACATTGATGTTTTCTACAGAAGGTGGAGTAGAGTCATCAAATAAAATATGGAAGTGGTTGTCATCCCAGAAATGAAAACTATCCATATACCAATCATCACAATCGTCCTCAAAATCATACCAAGCATATATTTCTTGATTATATTCATCCCTGATGTCTACCATAAGAAATATCTCATGCATGCTATCCAATGAACTACGAAAACTATTATTGAGCCCATCTGCAAGGTCATGAAATTTGTCATGCAATGTGTCACACAATGTGTTATACAATTGAGATTTGAATGCTTCAAGAATTTCTTTGAGGTTTTGAGAAGAAATAGCCATCTGAGCATCCTATGAACCCTTCGGTCCCGAAACCATCACGAAAAAACCCAAAAAAATAGAGCAATAAGTTATAACAGAAAATCACGGTTTTTTTTGAAAAAACCCAAAAAAACTGTTGAATTTAAAATGCTTATAACTTCACTTCCCGGACTTCATTTCGGCTGATTTTTTTTTTAAATTGGGTGAAATTGTGAGAGGAACTCAGATATGTAATTTTTTTTGAGAAAATTAGACCTCTAGTTACTACAGAAATAAAACCAAATCGCGCCGACATCCGCGGAAAAAACCCTGAAAAATTACAGATTTTAAAACTTCAATATCTTGACCTTCTGGACTCCGTTTTGGCCGATTTGTTTTTTCAACTTGGGTGTTTTTCTGAAAGGAACTCATATCTACAACCTGTTTCTATAAATTTTGCACAGAAATATACTGAAAATTTCTGGAATGCCGTGACCCTCTTTTTTCATCTCCGAAAAAAAAATCTGCAAAAATAAAAACTATTTGCTCATAATATCTGCCAAGGAAAGTGCTCTGATACCAATTATTAAGAAGCAAACAGCTAAATAAAAAATCACCACAACAGATATACAAGAACAATATTCAAAATCTCTCTTATTACTATCAAACCCTTGAGGTAGGGCAAGACCATACAATGGATCCTATTATGGAAGGGATCCCCTCTTGTTCACTTGCCTCTTTGAAGGGGATTTCTCCTAATGAGCTTCAAATACAAACACAATATTTCTCTTCATCTTATTACATTTCTTGAACCCCTTTATATAGTGTTACCATCACCTAAGAACATTCTAGAGGAGGAATCTTCTAGAAGTAAAACCTTCTAAGAAATCCTCTTACATTTATTATATCTAATTACCCATTTATTATATCTAACTACCATAGT
>JZKD02S1673668.1:596722-609804 GCA_000966675.3 Picea glauca | reverse complement strand
CATTCTCGCAACCCATGGCTGAATAGGCTGTGAGACTATATGGTCTAAAGGCACCTCACCCCCCAAAAGAGGAGTGGGATCAGCCGATGAATGCATCAGCATGACCACTTTCACAAGAAATGGCTGAATAGGCTGCAAGAATACATGGTCTAAAGGAACCTCACCCCCGAAAATAGGAGTGGGATTAGCTGATGACTGCATCGGCATGACTACTCTCGCAACCCATCGCTGAATAGGCTGCGAGACTACATGGTTTAAAGGCACCTCACCCCCCAAAGTAGGAGTGGGATCAGTCGATGACTTCATCGACATGACCACTCTCGCAACCCATGGATGAATAGGTTGTGAGACTACATGGTCTAAAGGCACCTCACCCCCCAAAAGAGGAGTGGGATCAACCAATGACTATATCGACATGACCAATTTTGCAACCAATGGCTGAATTGGCTGTGAGGAAACCTTAGAAGACTCAGAATCAGAAGAGCTTGCAGACATGGACCACAATCTTTGTACCTCTAGAATGCTATGGCACAAATGAGTAAGGTGATCTCCCTTGCAAAGCTTACAAGGGAACTTAGGCTTACATCCTATCCATCTAGGTTTCTCAATAAAATCAATGCCCCCAGCATGACTAGTAGTGGTTGGTTGCACATCTCCAACATGACTTGCAAAGGTTAGTGATGGGTCGGTAACACGACTTGCAGAGGCTACAGACCTATTGCCAGTATGACTAGAAGGGACTGGACTTTTTCCCACAGCATGACTGGCAGGGGCTATGTGAGTGCCCCCAACGTGACTTGCAGAGGCTGGGTGCTGGTATTCAACATGACTTGCAGAGGTTGAGGACCTATATCCAACATGACTCACAGAGGTTGGTGATTTCTTCTTCCTATTCTTCCTCTTTCTACTTCGTTTAGACTTTCGGTTACTAGTAACTGTACTTTCATCAGAGGCAGGAGAAGGAGGAGGAGAAGACTTTGCTAACGAAGAAACATCAACAGGGTGCTCATGAATTAAGGTGCTTAACTAAGAAGTGTCAAGAGCATTCAAGACATTTGGAATGGTACCCAACCAAACCGGTAGTCCCACATTCAACCTAGGAATGTACAAAGTGGCCATCAAAGGGACACCAACATTTACGAAGAAGGGAAAAGCACAAGAATCCCCCTGCGAAGGGGTTACTTGGTTGGTATGGTTGGGAAAATTATCCATGAATATCCTATGCACAAGTTCTCCTCTTGCAGGATCATTCAATTCTGTAAAAGTCTCACGCACTGACACTGGCAAACCAGTGGTATCAAAACAACGCCTATAAAGAGGCGGCTCCACGTTTCTAAGCGAAAGAACAAAAAGTCCTCACGACTGGCAGAGTGGATGGTCTACCACCCTAGGTTAGAGACCCAAAGCCATGGCTGACTAACTCACTATGGAAAACTAGGGAGCACAAAGCACACACTAAAAGTTCCTAAAGGAAAATCAAGCAAACGACTAACTAGTTGGAAGAACAGTTACACCAACCAACACTGGAGAAACTTACCGGTGCAAGTGAAACTAAAAAATAGAAGCACCCTTTGGGTATACTTTGCAAAGCATGGCCCGATGTCTTTCCTAGGTACTACAGTATACCCCCACACTCACCTATGTATGTCAGTAGAAAGATAGGCAACTAGGTTGCCAGCATGCAAACAGTCACTAGGCGGGTACAGTCGATAGTCGGGTAGACCACAATGAGTAGGGTATCAAGCCCGAAACCTGCCAAGGGTATCAAAATCAAGTGATCCGGAAGACAACTGAGGACCTTGAACAGATTTGAGACCCATGAAGCTTCGTGGAAAATGTAATCGACAGAATCCCAAGACAAGCCCTCTACATGTGTTCTCCACTACGATTGGTTCGGCTTTGGAGGGGTTATCTCCGCTACCTTTTCGCACGTGACCTTGTGTTTAGCCCCGATGTTAGAGGGGGGTCCTAGATAAATTTCACGATACTGGACTTCTACACTCCTTATCACAAACTCGTATGTTTGTTTTATAGCCTTGAAGAGTTTCCTCTCCAACCTAAATCAAGGCTCTAGCATAATCTAGTTGATGGACCCTACAAACATAAAGTCTAGTAATTTTTAATTAGAAGTCTTTTTAAGGCTTGATTTACTCAAAAGGGGTATGGTAGTGCAACTGATGTTGTTAAGACTCTTTTTGAAAAATGATGAAACTTACATGAACACTCGCAAAAAATGATTATATTTCTTATTTTTTTTTTTTGAAATGCTTTTAAAATTAGAAGAAAACACAACGTTATGTTAATTTCTTTTTCTTTTTCAAATAACAATGCAAAGAAAATACTAGGAAAGAAAGAGATCTGACAAATTAAGTTTTTTTTTTTATATTTTCTTCCAATCAAAGCAAAAATAACAAAAGATTCTAAAAGAAACTGATGAATGCAACTCATTTTTCTTAAAATTTCAAGCTAAAAATAAGTAAGAAAAGATAGGAAACAAAAAAAATCTTTTAAATGAAAAAGAAAGTTATGTTGGAATGCAACCTAGACTAAAAATTCTTATGACAGAGAACAGAAAGAAATAAGAAAAACATGAGAAGTAAAAACTTGATAGGGAAGAGGATGTTTGCCTCCTCAAAATGTTCTAGACAGACACACGACTGTCACTTCAACAGCCAGTGTATGCACACAGGCTGCCCAAAGACAAGACGCATATGCACACATGTAGGCCTTGTGTGGCTCTATTTCTCCTCAAAAGAAGTAAGACAAGCGACTAAGCTTAGGAAGGGAGTACTGGTATTGAGAACCAAAATCCCTTGAAGACACATAAACTTACTTTGAAATAAAAAGATGCAAGGAAAAATCTGATCTGAGGTTTTTACCTGACTATGGACTGTTCAATCAGAGACCTAGAAGGACCCAGAAGATCCCTGAGAATGATCAATTCTACAGGGAAGAGGATGTCTGCCTCTTCCTGAGAAGGATTTCCTGGGTTCTCAGACACGTAGCTAGCACTTTATCAGCAAGCATATGCACGCGGGTTGTGTGAAGGTAGGGTGCATGTACACGCATACAGGCCTTATACAGGTCGCATGTACCTCTATGACTTCTCGAAAAGAAAATTCATCCAAACAAAGAAAGTAGGGAGTAGTGGTATGGAAGACCAAAATCCCTACTAGCTCAGACTCTTGCAGAAACTCAAAAAAAAGGTGATGAAACTAATTTAAAACGACCAAAAAGTATCCCCAGAAAACCCGAGAGATCCCCAGTATGTTCACCAATTCTGTTGTGAGTGGGAAATCCCCCTACGGACTAACACTTATAGTTTTATCATGCATGCAGAAAAGACCTAAAGATTACTACTTTTTACAATCATCCCAGACGTAATCCCCATTATTCTTAAGCAAATACACAGTTAAGAAGATCAAGTGAACATACCTTATTTTCAGCATTTGATATTGATCCCTCTTCACGCTTGGTCTCTCTTTGAATACAACTCTCCTCCCAAGGCCGACTTGCATTCAGAAAAGACAAACAAAGGACTCCACATGCATTTGATCTACAGATTAATGGGTTAGAGATTTAATCAACATGTACGTGATAAATAATGACAATCTCATATGGTGGGACGGGAAAAGTACTTATTTATTATTAACTTCACTAAAGCAACTTACAATGATGAAGCCAACCACTACTCCACGAATCTGGTCCTGGGCTCCTCTTTTACTGTGCACCAACTGCTAACACACTTACTTCTCTTCTTTGTTGAAATCAAAAAATGGTTGCAGAATCTTGGGCAAAGGGGAATACGAATTTGGGTAGAGTTTCTTTACTATGATTTTCCTCCTTTCAAATGGGACCCTTACCCCTTCTTTTATAGGCTAGAAGGAGGTAGGTATTTGGTTGAATGACTGTCCATGCATGGTTGAAAGGTTTAGTTAACTTATCCAAAGATGTGTGTTCCATCAACAACTTTCCTTTTTTCGTTCTTCTGTAGGTCCACGCAGGCTGTAGTGGGTCAACTAGCGTGGACATTGTAGATACACGCAGGCTGTAGTGGAGCAGGGTGCGTGGGCCTTTAAAAAAGGTATTTTTAAGAAGATTTGTTCAGTAGTGTTTTGGCAGAGAAGGAATCTGAGATGGCCTGATGCCAGGTAAGCATGTCTAGTGCAATTAGGGTTATAACACAAAATCATATTTTCTGAGAAATTCCAACCATCTGCTTTGTCTAGCATTTAAATTTGATTGATCAAATAAGTATTTCAGACCATTGTGGTCTTTTCTTAGCTCAAACCTCTTTCCCATGAGCTAGTGTCTCCATTTCCTCAAGGCATGCACTATGGATGCCAACTCCAAATCGTGAGTGGCATAGTTTCTTTCATGATCCTTCAACTTCCTTGATTCGTAACATATGACAAACCCATTTTGACTGAGGACTCCACCAAGTCCTTCATTACATGCATCAGTGCATACAATGAAGTCTTCTTCTGGGTCTGCGATCCTTAATATTGGAACACTTGTCAATAATTGTTTCAAGTGTTGGAAACTTCTTTCACAATCCAGTGTCCACTGAAACTTCACTCCCTTTCGTTGCAAGGAAGTGATCAGATGTGCAATCTTTGAGAATCCTTCAATAAATATTCTAGATTAACTTGCAAGACCCATTAATGATCTCACCTCTGTCACATTCTTCGGTGATGACCATTCTCTAATGGCCTCTATTTTCTCAGGATCCACTACTATCCCATCCTTTGAAATGATATGACCCAAATAATAAATATGTTTCTAATAAAATGAGCACTCATTCAATTTGGAATATAATTGTCGTTACCTTAATACTTGCAACACCATCCTCAAATGATGTTCATGCTCTTCCCCTGACTTGGAAATATAAGAATGTCATCCAAAAAGACAATGACAAACTTGTCCAAATACTCTTGGAAAACACCATTCATTAAGAACATGAAAACAACTGGTGCATTTGACAACCCAAATGGTACCACTGTGAACTCATAATGACCATACCTTGTCCTGAAGGAGGTCTTGCTAATATCTTCTTCTTAAATTCTTACCTAATGGTATCCTGATCTGAGATCTATCTTTGAAAATATCTTTGCATCCTTCAATTGATCAAAGAGTTCATCAATCCTTGGTAGAGGATACTTGTTCTTAACAATCACTTTATTCAACTATCTGAAGTCAATGCACAACCTTAGTTCCATCCTTATTTTTGACAAAAAAGACTGGGGCACCCCAAGGTGACACGCTTGGGTGTATATACCCCTTCTTCAAAAGTTCTTCAAGCTGCATTTGCAACTCCTTCAATTCTGGTGTACTCATTCTGTAAGGAGTCTTTGATACTAGTGCTGCTCCAGGAATCAAATTTATAGAGAAATCAATGTCTCTCCTTGGGAGTAGTCTGGGTACCTCCTTGAACACATCCTCAAAATATTCCAGGATTGCATAATCTTCCAAATTTGGCACCTTATCTTTAGGTGTCTCTTCCAAATAAGCCGCAAATATTTTACATCCTTTTCTGTAACATTTCTTAAGCTGCAATGCTGAAATTTCTCTAATGGTTACTACCCTGGGAATTCCCTGTACCTTCCTTAGTTTCCCTTCCTCATTCAGGCAAGTAAATTCTTTGTTGTGACAATCTAAGAGAGTGTGGTGTTGGTCCAACCAATCCATCCCAATTATATAGTCATAGGAACCTAAAGGCAAGATGTTCAAATCCACCTTGGTGTTCAGTCCATTCATGTCTATGAGGCATGACTTAACCATATCATTAACTTTTCTTCTAGCTCTTGTAGCCAGTTGCACCAACTAGGATTTTCCATGCTTGCTTCTTGGAAATTGAAAACTTTCCACCATCTTAGGGTCTATATAACTATGACTAGCTCTTGAATCAATTAAAATAGCAAGGGTTTGGTTGTTGATCATACCTTCCACTTCAATCACATGGGACTGATACTCTGCTTGCTTGTTGTCCAGGGCTACATAAATCCTTGACACATATCTGCCCATGTCCTCTACTATCTCAGCCTGTTGTACATTGTGAACAACCCTACTTTTTTCACCTCTATGAGGAAAATCTCTGAACCTATGGTCCCCTTTACAACCCCAACATTTCATAGGTGGCTGTCTTGGCCCTTGGCTCCCTGTGTCAATCACTCTGGGTTCTTTACGCATTTTCTGCCCTTGTGGATTATTTATGAAGAATGATGGCTTAGCTCCCTTCTCCTCTGATCCATCTTGAATTTCTTATTGTCTTCCCAAGCCTTTTGGAAAGTTGGATTTGCTTTCTAATGATCATATAAGCATTTATCTCTCCTTATGGTCTCTTCTAATGTCTTGGGATCATCATACTATATTTTGTCACTGATGAACAATGGAAATCCACTTAAATACCTTTGAATATTGACTGTCTCATCCTTGATGAAAGAGACATACTTCAATAGTTCCAGAAACCTTCTCTCATATTCATCTATGGTCGTACTTCCAAGCTTAAGTTCAAAGAACTCTTTCATTTTCTTGTCATAGTACCTTTTAGTTAAGTACTTCTTCTCAAAATACTTCTTGAATTCTTTCCAAGGAACACTTTTCTCTCCAATGTGTTGCACCTGCACAAGTTGATCCCACCACATGGAAGCCTTTCCTTTGAGTTGATAGATAACAATTCTACCTTCTACATGAGAAGAATAATTATGCAATTGAAAATATTTCCTCATGCTTAGCAACCATGTTTCTGCATCTTCATCCTTTTTGTGATCACCATCAAATGTAGGAGGTTTGATTTTGTTCATTTCTCCTCGCAGCTCATCCACCCCAGATCTCTTATACCTTCTGACAGGGGATAGACTGGAGTTGTTTCCTACTCTCTTATTGGAATGCCTTTGGGAATGATGGTGATGTATACTAGCACTTTTTACTTTTCCTTTCTCCTCTGAAGATTTGTGACTCTTAGATTTACTTGAGTCACTCTCCTTAACCAATTTTTGTTCTATTCTATTCAAACCCTCCAATAGCTTCATGTTGAAGTCATCCTGCTGCTCTTTGGCTTTAATAAGCCTTTCATTATCAGCTTTATGGCTTTGGACATCCTTCTGCAAATTATTAATGGTGTCATCCATATTCATATCTTCATTCCTTTCTTCTCCATGTCCATTGGAGTTCGTTACTTCCATGCCCAAATGGACATCCACCCCTCTACTCTCATTTTGTTGACTGTAATTCCCCTATTCTTCTTCTTTTCTTATGGACTCTGCGCTGGTCTGATCTGATCGAGTTGTTGTTAGTTCTGCAAAACGTGTAGCCATCGCAACTTATCAGTCTAAATTTCAACAATTCATGGGAATAAGCACCTTTTTATCCTATATACACATCATAATTATCTCTCCTGATTTCCTAGTGTTATCACCATGGAAATTCTAGATAAGACCCAAGCTCGAAAACATAGATGCGCAGTGCCTTCAGAGATACACTTGAGAAAGAAGGTGGTTTGCCGAAACCACTTTCGCCAAGACCTAGTATCACGTGTCTCAACATGTTAAATCCACCACTCATGGAGCGGGTGACGGCTAGTCAGATCACCCTGCTTCACTCGTTCGATACTTCACAGCCATGTGACGTCAGCTGAACACTGCCATGTAATGAAATCAAAAGATAATCATTCGAAATGGATTGGCCAAGCATGGAAACCCAACGCTCTTGTACGTAATCCGTATGTGCTTCATAAAATGGAGTTCTATAATTACCACTCTCCAAGTATGAATATATTTGTGTATCCATAACCGAAGTAATATCCAAACTGTTCGACTTCCTGCTCTCTGTAAAGACACATTTTGGTATCCATAACCTGAGATACATGGACAAGGCTAAGTCGAGTGAGACTGGTTATTCGAGCAACATGCTAGTCTTTCCTGCGAGTAAGGAGGAAAGGGTCCTTGCGCACATTTTAGCAACTAAGTTCCACACAGAGATGACTATAGACTCATAACTGGAAGCCAGGTTGAATCCCACTATAAAGAATTTAATCATCAACAAGCTAGCCGCTAAGAAGAAAAGGAGCAAGTGGCAGAAGAAGGAGGAATCTACGGCTGAAGCGGATGAAAGTGTTGGAGAGAATCCATTGGTTTGGTTAGACTCTTCTTCAAAGGTGGAGATCGCTAAGCTGAAGTAAGTCTTCAACTAAAATAAGCATGTCTCAATGAATTTTGAACAACCGATAGCGGAGGTAAAGAGTAACAGAGATGATAGGTATGTTCTTAAACGACCCTTTTTCAATAGGCTAACTGTTGTCATCCCCTTTTGTAATTTTGTAATTATTACGATTATATAAATACAGAAACGAATTTTAGACTGTTTTATTACAATTTCTATCTGGTGATGTTATGAATCTTGTTCTCTTTTATAATAAGTTTTTATTTTATTTTTTTATTTGTAATCTTATATTTTATTTTCATCTGTCTAAATGGAGGAAATTAAAGTTCAGAATTCTTTTTAATTAATTAATGCATCGATGCGGTTGTGTGTCTCTTTTTCTTTTATTATTATGCAATTTAAACTCAAACTCATCGCCTTCCAAGTGACTTCATGTGCACTAAACTTTGACCTGTTCATTTATATTTATCGTGCATAGCAATATCATAAGGTAAAACGCTTTTCCACGCACCTAAATCTACTGTGCATTTCTTCTTCGTCGCATCAACTACTTACGCACACTACTCCGACGTCATGCGCCAATACCCATTGCGCACAATTCGATACTGCACACCAATATTCCACATGCATTTTCGTCCTATGCATGCACTGTGTCAAGTTCAACATATTCCATCGTGCCCAATTATCTGTGCACACTACTTAATACACTATTGCGACACAACTTATACTCATACTTATGCGTGTACCAACCAAAATCCTCTGTGTTAAGAAATACTTGCACACCCCATGTGCACCTTACTACATGTGTGCTCATAGCGCAAAGTTTAATTCAGCGCGTGCATCTACACATAATAATCTTTCGCATGGCACCACAATTTACCGTGCACACTAGCACGCCAATGTTTTCCCGCGCGGTGCCAAAATCTACCAAGCACGCCAGTACGCCAACCTTTTCCAAGGACACTCTGTGACTCCAATTCTGGTCACTTCGAAGTTACTTTTCTGTAAATATTCACTTCAATTGTACCCCTCTAGCCCATCCAAGCTCAATGTTGAACTGAAGCTCTGATACCAATTTGTAGCATTCCCCTGGCCAACCACAGGCCAGAGTGCACCACTCCAAAGCAACCATTCATGCTTTGACACCAGTCGGTAACATTCTCAGTAATCAACTAAGTTATGCCACCTATATTTACTCTTTAAATTGGATGCATCTAAAACATATACATACAACATTCTTGCAGAAGCTTTAAAGATAACACCAATTTTCTTTCTATAACATATGACTTTTATATTGAAATAATAGTAACTACGTATATGCATCATTTATAGGAAATTACCCATAAGCACATAAGCAATCATAATCATATATATGATAAAATCGTAACATAGGCATGTAAATAACAAAACAACATATCATTTTATCATACAATTGGTACTTATCTTAGAAATATTGTCACCAATTGCTTATAGACCGTCCATGAACCTCCCAGCCATAGATTACACTGTTCATCACTCTCAACAGTGAGTCACCCCGAGTTGCGACTGAACTCCACCTAGGGTAAAGGGTTCCTATCCAGGCTAAGGCTCAAGGACAATAGGAAAGACTCTGGCTTAGGTGCTCACTCAACTAACAACCTATAACCTCTCATTCCCCACATGCCTATCCCACCCAAGAAAGTGTGCCCCTTCTCTGCTCAATAGTCCCTCGACTGCCCCACTTCCATTTCAGGGCTTCATCAATAGGCTAGATTGGAAGTATCATAGCACTGTATCTGCAGTTTAGCACCTTCGGGAATCAATCCCCAGCAATTCGCTTGCTCAAAGAACTGCTCATGGGCCTGACAACCTACTTATTCAATCCCGCTCCAAGCTAACCAGGTACACCAACCAGAAGGAGGTATGGGAATAAGTTCCGGATTGGTGAAATGGTTGTCTCAAGGATAATAGAATGCATGAGTGAAAATGGTCATGGAATCATTAACTAGATAACTGAGTGTGTATAGGAATCACTGTGAATTCTTCATGAAAAGTGATGGTGAGAATGATGGTTAGGCTCTGGTCTGGAAAAATCCTCGTGGAAAAGATCACCCAAATGAGATAAGCCCCCCACGATATGAATGCATGTCCCCAACTTGACACTTGTCATATCGGAAGCTACTTTGGTCCACTTGTCTCCAACTTTAGAACTTAGGATAAAATAATTATCCTTACTTTACGTTTTAGGAATATCAATATAATATTCCCTTGAATTTTGGCCCTCTCTTTCCCTAACTGATGAAGTTCAGTCCCCCATCTCTTTTATCATGGTCGGTCTGCGCGCAATGATGTATTTTATATTAATCATAAGTTATGTGCAAAGTAGGCGCATTGGCCCTTGACATCTAGGCGTTCCGACCTAATACCAAAACATAAGCATCCCATCTTATAATAACTGGCTCACCAGCCTATAATACATATCATATACAAGAGGCTCATTGTCCTCCATACTGTGTGCACCTTATTTACTGCATGTGGTATCCTACGATGTGCATATTGCATCATTTTACTGCGCAGTTCATGCGCGCACTATGCCACATGATGTGCATTACCAAATGAGTTCAAAACAACTCACCAACTTAAGTATATTTATATTACATTTACAATTGGGTTCGATTGAGGAATATTACAGATTCTGTGCTACTCCTCTAACTTTCTACTGAGAGATTCCGCCAGTAAAACAAACAGAGATTGATAAAGAGGGAATCCTTGATGCAATCCCCTAATTGCACAAAAAAATTGGGTGGGTCTGCCATTGATCATGGGGGAGATCCGTGGGGAGCCTATGCATGCCTGGATCTAATCAATGAAATCTGCAGAGAATCCAAATTTGTGAAGAAGAAAGAAAATAAAGGAATTGTTGACTCGATCAAAAGCATTGGCTATGTCTAGCTTAGTTACCATGCCTTTATATTTGTGAACTATGCTTGAGTGGATAGCTTCACAATTTTCCTGTTTTCCATAAATCCTCCTTGATTCTTTGATACGAGTTTGGAGAGTAAGGTCTTGAGCTAGTTTGCAATAATATTTGTGAGGATCTTGTAGATGGAGTTGCATAAAGATGTCATTCTAAACCTAGAGAAATTGGAAGGATTAGACTCTTTTGAAATAAGGGCTAGGAAAGTAGAGTTAGAAGCACCCCCAACTTTCTTTTTTTTCCCGAGAGTGTAATTAAGCATCCTTTTCATGTCAAATTTCATTGTCTCCTAGAAAAACCTGAAGAAATGAATGGTGAAACCATCAGGTACTGAAGCTTTGTTCGGATCAAGCCCGTATATGGCTTGAGAGATTACCTCTTCCCCAATTTCCGTTGTAAGGGAATTATTTTTAGCATCAGTGATACATTAAGGAATGTTCACCTACATTTATTCTTCACTTACTTCCTTACCCTCAATGCAATCCTAGGTGTATAGTGATTCATAATGTTTTGCAACTATTGCTTTAATTTGATCAATTTTTTATTTATTTCCTATCCTACGTTTGACTGAATTTTGTGGACTTTGTTTTTCTGCCTTTTTTGCTTCGCTTTCTTATGGGATAAAGTCATGTCTGAATCACTTGATGCTCCAAGTAAATTTACCTTTAATAGGTTTAATGTCTGATCCAGGTGGATATCGGTGGCCACCCACCTTTTCCAATTCGCTCAAAACAGTTTTCTGGCAATTTTGACAATTTACTATTTTTAGCATTTTTTAACTTCTGGGGCCATTTTGAGGGCCTTAATGAAGTTTTTTTGGGATAGATATTGTCAATTATAGTTGAAGGCTCTAATTTATCCCCAAAAATGAATCACCTCGACGATACCTTTCCAACGGGCTATCGTGTGCCTAAAATGAAGATTGTATGCAAAAGTTACGACCCCGAGAAGTTGATGTACTAACTTACCCAAATGGGGCCCACATGACTTTTGGTGCTTCATGTCCTAGGGTTAGGTTTTTTGATGTCTAGGGTTTTTAAATTTTTTTTTTATTGTAAAATATGTCTTCAGAGCCTCATTGTAATCATCTTCTTGCGAATGAGCGCAATCGTCACATCTCTTCTTAGAGATAAGCCGCCACCATTCCATCAAGCTTGTTTTCCGCTGCATTTTACAGTTTCAACTTATTTCCTTATTGAATAGAAAACCAGTTTTACTGTTTCTATGTTATTATGTGTTAACCATATTTTAATAATATGTATTCATTTCGTTCTACTCATAAAATCTATATCAGTGGTATTAGAGCAGTCTTCTCCTTGTTGTCTTAATGCATGTCCCGAACAAGGTCAGGGTACAAAGAATTAGGTCTCGAGCTTGTTTCTCTTGAGGAAAAAATATCTCGCATAACCAAGCGACCTATCATGGTAGGAGAAAATAAATATGGTGGGACATGAGATCCTTTCAAAACATTTCTTGAGGAATCCCTTATGCAAAAGAGGAATGAGATGATGGATAGTTTCACGCAAATCCTTCAACGACTACCAACAAGTGACACATTTTCCTCGAGTGGAGGTGCCGCCCCATTCAAGGTACAAATCAACTTTGATATTACTATATTTGAAGGTCAGATAGATGCAGATGCTGTAGACAAGTGGTTGAATGTACTAGAAGGGTATTTTTCTGTCCATAACTTTTCGAATAGAGAAAAGATTACTTTTGCACTCCTCAAAGCCATTCCCCATGTCAAAGATTGGTGGGAAACTTTTTGTGAGAAAAAGGAAATAGAGGAACCCTCATTATTTACAGTCGTGGCCACCTAGGAATCCTTCATGGATTCTATTAAGGAACAATACTGTTAATGTTTTATGCTGATATTATAGTTCTTTGCATTTCATAAGATAAGAACATAATATGAACAAGATCACTGAGAAATACACATCCACAATAGACACAGCATTTATCCTGG
>JZKD02S1673668.1:563656-576186 GCA_000966675.3 Picea glauca | reverse complement strand
GTTTGTTTGTCAATTATTTGCTTAGTATATTAGCTAGTAATTGAGTTAAGTGATAGATTAGATCGCCTAATTTCAGTTAACTTACTTTCTTATTCATGAATCACAAAATTAAAAAAGAGGTATCCTTCGCTGTTTTAGGACAACAAGCACATCGGTTTCACAGGTTTCATTCAAATCTGTAGATTGTAGATAATGCACATTTGTGAATAAATTGTAATTAGATTAGTAATTAGATAGTTGATTTGAGTTATTAGTCTTTTGTATATATAATAGTTAGTAGTTTTTTTAGTTTAGTTAGATCACTCAACTCAGATCAACTATCCTCTTCGGCTTCTTTAGGAGACCTTAGGGCGGCCAACGGAGCCGTTAAACCCGTTAGGGTGGTCCATTCCAAACGGCTTGGGTTATTAGACAACCCCGGACCGGTTCCACTCTCTTAATTGACGGACGATCATTTTCGCTCGTCAACACTAGGCAATCTGAAATCTTATGTCCAATGAATGTGTTTTCTCTCAGCTTCTCCTTATCGTGTCTTTGATGCCACTTATTTTAAACACGAGCCCACATAAAATATAAAATGAAGCACAAACTAATTACAAAGAAATAATGGAAAATATAAAAGATAATAGAAATCACATTCAATAGGACACAAATTTACATAGTAAAATTGTTGGCCCTTGACCAAGTTTTGAGGATCCTTGGTCATATTTGACCTACTTTTGGGACTTCGACAAGCCGTCGAAGGCAGAGCACAATTCGAAGCAGAGATCACGGGATGTCGACCCCTTTTTAGGGATTTTTGGGTTTTGGGCTTATGTAACGAGTATGGGGATGTCAGCCCATGGTTTTACTTATGTTTAGCCTCGATTTTGAAATGTATAAATAGATGTCTAGACAATGTAGGAAGGGCCTTGAAGCCTTGCTAAGTGCTAGGGCAAGGGAGACATCTATGTGATGCTAGGTGCTAAGTGCAAGTGGTAATTGTAATTTATTTGTGCATACTATGTAAGACTTGCAGATCTAAGTGCAAGTGATCGTAAGAGACCATGGAAGGCTTTGTGTTGTAACTCAGGGAAGGAGGATCTAGCGATGTGCGCAGATCTCCTGTCCTCTGCGGAGTAAGATCTCAAGGCTCTATGCATGTAGAATATTGACAGAAGACGATAAATAGAAGAAGAGTTGGTGGACGTAGCCCCAGGGAGGGGGTGAACCACGTATATCCTATGTTGTGGTTTCTTTGTGCATTTTGGGTGTTCTTTTGTTTATGTGATTAAATACTTAGTGCGTTGATGTATGTTAGATGAATCTGATATGATAGCTTAATGTTGAATAATGTGAATGAATGTTAGATTTGACCTATGTTGATGTGATTAGTGCTTGATTATATTAGATCTGTGTGAATATTGCGCTGATTCTGTTATTAGGGTTTATCTGCGCTGTAAGCTAAAGGCGAATATTGATGAACTGTAACTGCTAAGTTCTCTGTTAAAGTGTTACAATCATAGATCTGTGTCCCAACTAAGGTTGCAGACATCGGAGTCTTGCAACCACCCCTGCCTCTAACTTGGGTGAGACTTCATCTGCTTTACAGCTGTTGCCGAAAGGGCCGGTAGTTAGGGTTTTGTTGGTGCGTTGTTGTAGCGTTGAACCCTAGGTCTGCCCCTGTGCCAACAAATCGTTCCATTGCCGGGACTGGAACTGTGATTGCTGGGAACTAAATAAAAGAGAAATCTCCATGCGTAGATCTGTTGCCCTAGTGCGTAGTATTCTACTTGACCTGTGAAGATCTGTGTTAAGAAGAAGACTCCGATCTAAAGAAAAGAGGTAAGACCTGGAAGCTTTGTGCTCTGATAAAGGTAAGAACAATGAAAAGTTTTGATTGAAAAAGTAAGATAAGTGGAAATTTTTGTTTCAAATGTATGGATCTAGGAATGTTTGATAAATTTTGTCCTAGCTTGAAAAGTAGGACACAACTAGATGAAATAAGGTTTGATATGAGTAGATCTGACAAAAGTAGTGAAAGATATGTTATTCCTATGCATAGAAAGAATGTTTGGACTAACAAATGGATGCAGGATCCTAGAAATAATTTTTTGCAGGTTAGCTACTATGATCCTAGTGCACGATATAGGAAAGGTTGGGGATCATTTAAAAGAAAAAGAAGACTAACCCTTTGTTACTGTTGTAGAAGATCAAGACATCTTGCTAAGGAATTCCCTATTAGAAGACCTAGTTGTCTTTGATGTAAAGCTATGGACCATGACGTTCTAGATTTCCCTAGAATGATTGCTAAGGTTGAAAGAATGAATATGAGATAAGAAAACCCTAAGGAATACCAAGAAACTATGACCATGGTAGAACCCCAGAAAGAATCAGAGAATGTATTACTACAAATGAAAGAAACTCTAAATGATCACAGAAATATCAACTTATTAGAGATCTTCAAAGAAAAAGAACGCATAGAAGTAAGAATATGATACTTCGATATTGACTGTGTTCTAGATGAAGAAACATAGGTGAATATCATGACAGAAAGAACTTGGGAAACTTTAGGAAAGCCTGCTATGATTCCTTCATTGGGAGGAATATGATTATTTAGAGGAAAGTTGATAACCCTAAGTGGAAGACTCACCCAGATATCTATGAGTGCTCATGGAACTTCAACAGAGGAAGATTTTGAGATTGCTAAATTTATTGAGAACAATGCCCCATTTGCTATATTACTAGGAAAACTTTGGATTGAAAAGGATCAGGCCCTAAGAAAAGAAGAGGAAGTATTAGTTCAGAAGAAGAAAGAATTAAAATATTTCATGACTAGGAGGATAACACACTTGATTGAAGAAAAGGAGAACAGATCAAAGCTACTTAGAACCATAAACTTAGATGTCAAAGTTAAAAGAACACAAGAAGACTCACAAAAGACTGAAGTACCTACCCCAGAGAGAGAAGACGTATTACTCATCGACCCTATGAAAGAATCTCAACAACGCAAAGTTACTATGCCAAAAGGAGATAAGAATTAGAATGGAAAGAGGAATACCAAGACGAAGATCACCGGGAAGAAGGCTAGAAAACTCAGTAAGAAGAGAGCAAAGAGAGAAAAGTTACAGAAGGTCCTAGAAAGGACTTTGCATAGGGAAGGTTTGCAAGATTGGAACTTCGCCAGGATATCAGAACAACACAACATGGCACTTCTCCATGGTGAAGCGATATAGCCATTGAAAGCATTATAACTGTTATCCCGATGACTCGAATGGTTAGAACAACAGTAATGACTCGAATACTCTCCATTAGACCATTGGGATTGCACTGCAACAGATAGAACCGCATCGATGAATACCTCTCATCAGTTGGAGAGATCAGTTACATCATGTCTACTTATCCCGTCAACTGTTGCACTGAGAACACTTTTGTGAATTGTATCCAAGCCAACTCATTGCTACTGCGCTGTGTTTATTGAAATCGACACCTGTTACATTACATTGCACACTCATTCATCCACTCGAGTTATCTGATCTAATCGTGCATGTCGAACGAGCTCAGTGCCACAGAGAAAGACGTCAAAGAAGTTCTCATCAATATCATGGTCGAGAAAGTAATGTCTGCAGGTATTCATGAATCATCGATCAGAGGAGTGCAAGCCTCTCCGTCGACTGCTCGCGGATCCGAACCATCCAAACCGACAACAGAGAAAAGAACCAAGCACAGAGATGACCTAGCCAACACGAAGTTAATCCTGACCATCTTACCAGACTACATCCAACCTCTAGCCGGAATGGTGAGTCGTGATAGTGTCCCAAGGGACTTTGATTACACCATGGTTACTACGTACCTCCCGAAGGGGATATGTGAAGTTAGAATGTAGCAGGATAAGATCGTGAAGTTGAAGTTCAATGACTTCAACCTAGGAGACCGCAAGAACCATAGTATGCTCACTCCTTACAAATACTTGACCAGGACGAAGGGGAAGAACTTGAAAGTAATCCCCCAACCATGGACTATGAACCTTGTGCAGTCCACCCTCTTGAATGTAATGAATATTCCACACTTTGGAAGGGACCAAGAGGTTAACACGTATGTTAAAATCTTTCTCTCATGTTACCATGGTGGCTACCTATGGCTAGAATGATGCATCAAAGTCGATCCAACACTGATCCATAGGATCACCAGATTGAGCATGCAGGGACCCAACCCACAAGACTTCTACCCAGGAAAGGCTACAGATCATGCATTGGCATAGAAGATCAAAGACACATATGGAGATGTAGAAAAGAGGATGTGCAGCTACAAGGTAGATTCCATCCAGAATGGCATAATGCACCTGGTCTTCCACCTGATCGCATGAAATCTCAGAAGAAAGAACATAGATACACAGGTCACAGGATTCGTTGTTTACCTCGCCAGGAAATGTGCAGAAGGATTCCATATGAAATGGGCAAAGTACTTGGTCAACCAGCTGGAATTAAACAGTCACAAAGTTCAGGACCAGGGATATGAGTTCCACTTTAGCTAGCTCCTGATCGTCATCGCATTTACCACTTGGGAGATGCCGGAAGGTGCAACCTTCCCGGACATCGAGCCATTCGAACCTCTCACTGCGAATTTCCCCATGCTCTGGTACTTGAGCAATATGGGAAAATAGTGGCATTCGAACACGATCTTCCATACGTACTATCTCCAACTAAAGAAGGCCATTGAAGTTGTCCCTCACATGATGCCAAACAACCTGTACTGGTTCATACCTCTCATGAAGTTTCGCATAGATAGACACTTCATCTATATCACTGCATGAGCAGATGAGCATAAAGAGGAGATTTAGTCATCCTATAAGCTCACAGAGGAGGACCTCGAAGAGATAACCAAGGACTAGTCTACAGAGCTCCTCATCCTCGCTGACCCTGCAAAGATGTATGATCCTGAACTTGACAACTCGAAGGTCGCTCACAAAGAACATGACACACCTGAAACCAACAGAAGAAAGAAGATTGAAGAAGTCCAAGACTTGAGCAGCGCATCAGAAGAAATTGCTTCAGTATCACTTGGTCGAGGGGGTGATGACGAAGTAGAAAAGACAAATGGCGGAGAAGATCAACAAAAGCAAGGAGACATAACACCACCTAAGGATCCTGTTGATGAGGCTGACCCCTTGAAGAAAAGGAAGGTTTCCCCCATGAAACCCACTTCTCGAAATAAATACAGAGCCACCTTGACTAAGATGTAGACTGTGCTCATTGTAGATGACTTCGACTTCATCATCGCAATTGTAGCAGATGCCTTGTAGGACATCTTGCAGAAGAATGAAGCCAAACAGGAGGAGATGTATGATAGAATTGAGGTTGAACTCAGAGGGGTACATCAAGCCCTTCAATTTAGTCGCACAGTATCCACTATGCCTCCACCATCATAAGAACCAAAGTTGGGAGATGAGCCTACCCAACTCTGCAGACTAGCTGATGCGACCGAAGCTCACGTTCATCGAGCACAAGCTGAGAAAGACCAAGCCACAATAGCCCTGAAACAAGCCCAAGAAGAAATGGTAGAGCAACGACGGGTTGCACAAAAGGAGAAAGAGGACCTTCAAGACAAGTTTGAAGAAGAGAGGGCACAGACCAAGCAAGAAAAAGAACAGTTGCTCACAGAACAACTGGGAGTCAAAGAAGCAGTCAACAAAGCATTTCTCTCTATGACAGGCTTAGAGCCAAAGGCAGAAGACCGAGTGGAGTATCAAGTAGCGCAGCTCGTAGAATCTATCCAGAAGTTACAACAAATAATAGCAGACTTAGAGATACGAACATTGCCCAACACTCTGCCGGATGTACGATATCAAAGAGAAGAAACTGTTCGAAGAGCAGTTGAAAGAATCAAGGCCCTCGCCATGGAATGTAAAAAACTAAGTGAATGCAGTGCCTAGAATTATGATCAACTCATCGAGGATTCTAAATTAAAGGCACTAGAGTCACAGCTCCAATAGGCAAAGTAGCAAGCAGAAATAGTATAGGCATAGTTGAAGCCCCTGTCAGTTGTTGAGAGGATGAAGCGATCCCAAGAACAATGCACTACTCAACAACAGGTCCACACCATTCAGAGCAAAGTCATGGAAGTGACTCAGAGGCTCCAACCAATATAGGATGAGGCTTGCCAACTATTTGCAGAAATTGAAGGTCGAGGAGCAGAACCGGAGCAAGTCATCACTTTAGCTGAACAATGCTTAGAAGTACCTGTCAACGAAGCAGTAATCCAAGAGTTCACTGAACAGGAGGCCATGGAACAACAATAGGTCAAAGCAACTCGAGCCAAGCTCGAGGCTTTCGAAGCAGAGCTACCCAGACCAGAGTGACTCAGGACGAGTCACAAGTGAGTGTTGGGGGCTTGTTGGCCCTTGACCAAGTTTTGAGGATCCTTGGTTATATTTGATCTACTTTTGGGACTTCAACAGGCTGTCGAAAGTGGAGCGCAAGTCAAAGTAGAGATCACGGGATCTTGGCCCCTTTTTAGGGATTTTTGGGTTTTGGGCTTATGTAACGGGTATGGGGATGTCGGCCCATGGGTTTACCCATGTTTAGGCCCGATTTTGTAATGTATAAATAGATGTATAGGCGATATAGGAAGGGGCTTGAGGCCTTGCTAAGTGATAGGGAAAGGGAGACATCTATGTGATTCTAGGTGCTAAGTGCAAGTGGTAATTGTAATTGATTTGTGCATACTGTGTAAGACTTGCAGATCTAAGTGCAAGTGATCGTAAGAGACTGTGGAAGGCTTTGTCTTGTAACTCAGGGGGAGGATCTAGCGATGTGTGCAGAACTCCTGTCCTCTGCAGAGTAATATCTCAAGGCTCTGTGCATGTATAAGATTGACATAAGACAATAAAAAGAAGAAGAGTTGGTGGATGTAGCCCCAGGGAGGCGGTGAACCACGTATACCCTGTGTTGTGGTTGCTTTGTGTGTTTTGGGTGTTCTCTTATTTATGTGATTAAATCCTTAGTGCGCTGATGTATGTTAGATGAATCTGATATGACAGCTTAGTGCTGAATAATGTGAATGAATGTGAGATCTGATCTATGTTGATGTGCTTAGTGCTTGGTTATATTAGATTTGTGTGAATAGTGCGTCGATTCTATTATTAGGGTTTATCTGCACTGTAAGCTAAAGGCGAATATTGATGAACTGTAACTACTAAGTGCTCTGTTAAAGTGTTACAATCATAGATATGTGTCCCAACTAAGGTTGCAGACATCGGAGTCCTGCAACCACCCTTGCCTCTAACTTGGATGAGACTTCATATGCTTCGCAGGTGTTGCTGAAAGGGCCAGTAGTTAAGGTTTTGTTGGTGCGTTTTTGTAGCATTGAACCCCAGTCTGCCCTTGTGCCAACAAAAACCTTGGCAGTGTGCCAACGAAACATCCACGGGGCAAGGTATCAGTATACGTATTTCTCATAGGTAAAGATTACAATCTTCCCACAACATGCTTACAAAACTTGCCAATTTCCTCTTAGGGTTACACAGATATATATCGTCTTCAACATAACTTCCATCATTACATGAAATACCACCAGTTCAAGAAATACCATCGTTACATGAACCAACATTGTTCACTGATTTTTATTGTTGTCACAATTCCAACAAAATTGATGAAGACACCTTCATTTTGCACAAGTGTATATTTACACTATGTTTCCATTTCGAAAATTAGTCCAATAATACTTCCTGAGATATGAAAAAGTGTTATGAGCGAATGGAAAATAAATATATTTTGCAACACAACATTATAATGGAGGAATCAAGAGAGATTTAACACCTAAGTCTTGCAAATTAGGAAATCAACATGAATACATAAGAAAATACATGCATTGTATTAAAAAACACTATTGAGACTAAACCCCATCTGAAGAAGGGAATGCTAGCCTCAAAATTACCCTCTCAGCTTCGAGAAACTCAGTCCCAATTTCTCTCCCCTTAGAATCCAAAAAACCAAAACCTCAAAAGTCCCCTTTCCTCTCAACCCCCTCCCTTTTTAGTAAATATTGATATACATTCTAATATCCACCTAAAATATCACTAAGGCTCCTTATTAGTATGACAAATCCCTAAAATTACTGAGCAAAATGACAGGAATTGAGAGACGTGGAATAAATCAATTATTGGATGTGGGAGAAATCCATTAGCAAGGATGCTCCACTTCGTCCTCCCCTTATTTTAGACATTTTGAATCTTTTGGTTCAAGATCATCTAGTGTAGTGGATTGGATGTAGTTAATTAGGTGAATTTTTGTGATCCAAGTGTTGTAGGAATTTGGAAGACCTTCCCACTTAACAAAATATATCTTATATGACTTGGAATGTGTTGTGGATAATTCAATTCCTATCACTCATTCAACATGTTCTCTTTTTTCTTTGTTAAGGGTTTGGTCCAGTTGTTCTCCTTTTCATTCTGATCATCATCCATCTGGTCATCATTCGTCCTAGGTGAGTGTGAGTGAAGGTCAACAACAATAAAAATAGGACTAATGTCTACATTCTCTCGTAGATTAATCATATAATAATTTTCATTTATCTTTTTCATAATTTTACATGGACCGAATTTCTTAGGAATTAACTTGTTGTAAATACCTTTGGGATACCTCTCCTTGCGTAAATGTACCATGACCATTTCCCCCTCCTGAAAGAATTTTTTCCTCCTATGCATATCAACATGTTTCTTATATTGTTCATTCATTGATTGCAAATTGTGCTCAAATTATTGATGTATTTCACAAATATTCTCTACAAAATTTGTAACATCTGGAATGATATATGGATTTGCAGGTAGATCAACTAAGTCTACAATTCCTTTAGGATTGGCATCATATACAATTTTAAATGAAGATTTACCTGCAGATATATTTATGTTGGAATTAAGGGAAAATTCAGCTCGGGGTATTGCTAAATTCCACTGTCAAGGATTGTCACACACTAGGGACCTTAAAAAATTTCCCAAGATCCTATTAACCACCTTAGTTTGATTGTCAGCTTGAGGATGTTATATTGAAATGAATTGCAGCTTGGTATCCAATGTTTTCCACAAGCCCCTCCAAAAGTGGCCTAAGAACTTGGTGTCCCTATCATTGGTTATAGTTTTTGGAATACCATGTAACCATACTATTTCCCTAAAGAAAAAATGTGCTACTTGGATTGAATAATTTGTCTTTATACAAGGTATGAAATGGACCATTTGGGAAAAGTGCTCCATTCCTACAAACATTGCATCATGACCCCTTTGGTTTCATGGTAGTCCCAAGAAAGAATCCATGGAAATATTAGTCCATGATTCCCCTTTTTCTATTTGACACACCCTAAAAGAAGAACAAAATTGTTCACAACTCTTATCATATTAGGCGAAAATAATTTTTCTCTCACTATTTCAAAGGTCACATCCCTTCCAAAGTGTCCTCCCAACCCATTTGGGTGCATCTTTCTCACAAAATTTTCTCGCCTTGATCTAAGGGGAATGCAAAGATGAGAACCCTTAAACAAAAATCCATCCAATAATAATAAGTCTTCAAATGAATGTAAACCAATAGGGCCTTGTCCACTTATAATTTAAATAATTCTATCAAAGTATGGACCATTGGCAATTCATTCTTCATTTCTTCAAAATTGACCAGTCCATCACTCATTACCACCAACACATGATGCCTTCTACTTAAGGCATCAACCACTACATTGGTTTTACCACTGATATGATGCACAAAAAATGTATAGGCTTACAAAAATGAATCCCACTTGGCATGTTTGTGAGACAACTTACTCTAGAAATTTATGTACTTCAAGGCTTGATTATCAGTCATCAAAATGAATTCTTTATGTAGAAGGTAATGCCTCCAATATTTTAAAGCTTGTACCATTGTGTAGAATTCCTTATTGTAAGTGGTATACTTTTGTTTAGATTCATTTAATTTGTCATTGAAAAAGGTCACAAGTTTACCTTCTTGGATTAATACTCCACCAATTGTAACTCTTGAAGCATCACATTCAACTTTGAAAAGTTTCTCAAAGTTTAGTATAGTAAAAATGGGTGCTTTTGTAACGCTTATTTTGAGTTTCAAAACTCACAACAAACTCTTTTGTCCAAATAAATACCTTCCCTCTTATGCAATTAGTCAAGGGGAACTTATACCACTAAAATTCCTAATGAATCTATTATAAAATTTTACCAATATGCGGAAGCTCTTCACCTCTGTGATACTTCGAGGAGTAGGCCACTCAAGAATTTCCTTTATTTTTTTGGATGCATGCTCAATCTACCTGCTGAAATAATATTACCCAAGGTTACCAACTTATCCTTGTATAAATCACTCTTTTAATGGTTGATAAACAACCTTTCTTCCTAAAGTATGTCAAGTAATTTTATCAAATGTTCTACATGTTCCTCCATATTTTTACGAAAAATCAAGATATCAACAAAATAGACTATGATAAATTTTCCAATGTGCAATCTAAATACATGATTCATTGTTCACATGAAGGGATTTAGGGCATTGGATAAGCCAAATGGCATCACCATCCACTCAAATAAACCATCCTTGGTTTTGAAAGTATCCTTCAACTCATCACTTTCACGAATTTGAATGTGATGGTATCCACTTATGAGGTCAATCTTCGAGAATATCTTAGCACTTCACAAACAATCCAATATCCAATATATAATCCATTCTTGGTAGTGGATATTGGTACTTTATAGTGATTTTTTTTAATGTCTCATACTACCGAAGGCTCCCCTACCTTGGAATTCTATCTTAATATTGTCCATTGGCTCTTCTTCATTGGTAGTGTTAGAAAAGAGGATCACAAATAAATAATATAAAACAGATGCAAAAATAAAACACAAAAGATACGCAATACAATAGAAACATAGATATACATGGTTCACCCAATATAGGCTACATCCACCAGAGAAATTGCTATTCCTTCCTTTATTATTATCCAACAAATGAAGGGATATAACCTACAACACATCTGCTATAACTTCCTCTTCTTTTCTCACAGTATCTTCTTTCAGAATACAATATTCACTCTCATACATAGCTGAATACAATTCCCTCATAAATAAAATAAGGTTTCCTTCCAGGGAAAAAAAACCTAACATAACTTCTACCATCAGATCTACAACCTAATGATGAACGATTTAGATTGACTACGAAATTAAAATATTTTACAAGGAAATTTCCCCAAAAATTTCTCTTCGGGGGAAATTCCCCTGAACCCCCACCAGGGGGGCTCCAATGAATGTCACTACCCTCCCCAGACCCCTAGAGATAGGTGTGGGGGGGAAATAACCCACACCCCCCCCCATCAAGTACTGAGATACAAACACAACTGAAACAAGACCTTTGAATCATGAAGATAATCAGGCTCCACAACCAAAAGGTAGGTTTGGAAGAAATTCCTCTCCCTATACTCGCATTGATGCTACCCTGTTTGATTGTCACTTTGCCTCACCTATTCAATTATTCTTCTACTTTCAAGGACAATTGATATTCTTCATCCATGCTTCATCCATGGAGTTCACTTTTGAGAAGGGGCAACTCATCTTGAAGTTGAAATCTAAGGGAATTGATGTATCTTGTTGTTGCATGTTCATCGTCCTCTTATAAACCAATGCCGATTTGCAACCTAAAAAATTCTTCAGTAAAATCAAGTATGGATAAATCCTTCCATTTTAGATTTTTATACTCCCTAAAAATACTTTGTTGATAATTTGAGGGCATAGATTTAGTATTCAAAAATTTTAGCATCTTTGGCCACATTATAATCTTCTCTTTTCCTAACATTTTTGAGATTCTCCCACCATAGAGCAACATGAGACTTCATTTTTTATGTTGCAATTTTGACCCTTCTGTTAGAATATGAAATATGTGTGCTCATTTTACCATTGACAATACCCTTGTCACCCAACCATAGGCTGAAGCCACCCTTTGAGCACCTTAACCTTGACAGAGAATCACTCCGGAAGCAAACCCTAGGATAGATAGCCAAACAAAGGGTATCCCACCTTTCCCCAAGGATAGCGCACCAACAAGAGCTGATCAAATGCTCCAAACCCTAGCTAAGAGATAGTCCAAGCGTAACTACTAGCTACAGCAGCTGCAACGACAACTATCCTCCAAACCTGCGCACAAGATTAGGCACTGCAATGCGCACAAGACTGGGCATTGTAATTCTGAGACTACCTACCAGAATGAGAACTGACCTCCTATATTTATACTAATTCTGGCTAATTGCCTAGGCTGACTTCTCATTTTGGGTATCTGTCTATTCAATATATATTATTATTTCTGGCTAACTTCTTCTCTTGGAGGCTAATAACCTAATATAAATTATCTTCTTGAGCCGAAAAGTCTTCTAGGTTTATTATCCAATTCATTAGGGTTTCTTCTTTCTTCTCAGAGTATTCTATCCTCGTCAGGTTTACACATGGAGGTAAATACCTCCCACAGCTACCATAATATCAACACTCCCTCCTAGCTAGGGAGGTATTACAGGTAATGGTCTTG
>JZKD02S1673668.1:504618-528926 GCA_000966675.3 Picea glauca | reverse complement strand
GGATTATTGACTATGTAACCCTGTAACCCCCTGTGTGCAAAGAAAACAACAAGTGGGAGAATGTTGGGTATGTGTTATATTCTTTGCACAAGTAGTAGTGTCTGAGTGCCTGCGCCGGGTGCACAGGGGGGTTAGAGGGGGGTGGAGCCCCCTGCGCAGGGGTTCAAGGGCAGCGCCCCCAAAATTTTGTTTTCGGGACGACATATTTCCGGGACGACATATTACCGGGACGACATATTTCCGGGACCACATGATATTATGTGGTTTTTCGGCACATGGTTTTTTGCCAATGGTTTTCTGTTTTTGGTTAAGGAATTAGGGTTTTGGACTAATCCAGGTCATTGGGTTAGGTTTTTGGATGCCGCTGGCTCCTATATGTATATTGTATTGTAAACAATGTAACACAATGTATGAATATAATATATGCTAGTTTTCCCAGTTTGGGTTTCCAGGTGAAAAATCTTTGTGTAATGTTTATATTTGCCATTGTATCTTTTCTGTTCTTTTCTAAATATCAGTTTGTAGTAGATATTGTACAAGGTTAGAATTTACAAGGAATCCTGTGCAATCGTGCCACTTCCTTCATGAAAATATCAACAACCTTTGTTGCCTTGTGCGTAGTTTTCAGTGGAATAAAATGGGCAAATTTCGTAAGCTTGTCCACCACCACGATGATCGAATCATGCAGCTTGCCTGTTCTAGGTAATCTCGTAATAAAATCTATTGTCACCACTTCCCACTTTCATTTAGGAATGGTTAAAGGTTGCAACAACCCAGCTAAGTGTCTATTCTCAGCTTTCACTTTCTGGCATTCCATACATCTAGCGATGTACTCGTCAATCTCTTTCTTAATGCCTAGCCAAAAGTAGTGGATCTTGATCGCTGCCACGGTTTTTTGATATCCACGGTGCCCTACATATGGAACATTATGCATTTCATGCAAAATCATAGGTTTCAAGTCCTAGACATTTGGAACAAAAATCATATTCTTGCGCAACAATATTCCATCTATTCTCAACTTATAATCATCCACCTTTCGAAGTATCTTCCCCTGATGTAGCATTGCTATCAATTCTCTGTACTGTAGATTTGCATTAGTAGCCTCTAGAATTTTTCTTTTAACATCAGTTTGGTACATGATAATGGCTGAAGTATGTAACTCATGTACCTTCCTGCTGAGTGCATCAACCACTTTATTCTCCTTCCCCTTGATATGATTTATATCAAAATGTTGTGAGTGGGAAATCCCCCTACGGACTAGCACTTAGCGTTTTATCATGCATGCAGAAAACACCTAAAGATTCGTACTTTTTACCATCATCCCAGGCCTAATCCCCATTATTCTTAAGAAAATACACAGTTAAGAAGATCAAGTGAACATACCTTATTTCTGGCATTTGATATCGATCCCTCTTCACGCTTGGTCTCTCTTTGACTGCAACTCTCCTCCCAAGGCTGACCTGCATTCACAAAAGACAAACAAATAAATCCACATGCATTTGATCTACAGATTAATGGGTTAGAGATTTAATCAACATGTACACGATGAATAATGACAATCTCATATGGTGGGATGGGAAAAGTACTTCTTTATCATTAACTTCACTAAATAAACTTACAATGATGAAGCTGACCACTACTCCATGAATCTGGTCATGGGCTCCTCTTTTACTGTACACCAACTGCTAACACACTTGCTTCTCTTCTTCGTTGAAATCACAAAATGGTTGCAGAATCTTGGGCAAAGGGGAATATGAATTCGGGTAGAGTTTATTTACTATGATTTTCCTCCTTTCAAATGGGACCCTTACCCCTTCTTTTATAGGCTAGAAGGAGATAGGTATTTGGTTGAATGACTGGCCATGCATGGCCGAAAGGTTTAGTTAACTTACCCAAAGCTGTGTGTTCCATCAACAACTTTCCTTTTTTCATGCTTCTGTAGGTCCACGCAGGCTGTAGTGGGTCAACTAGCATGGACACTGTAGATACATGTAGGTTGTAGTGGAGCAGAGTGCATGGGCCTTTAAAAAAGGTATTTTTAAGAAGAGTTGTTCAGTAGTATTTTGGCAAAGAAGGAATATGAGATGGATTGATTCCAGATAAGCATGTCTGGTGCAAATTAGGGTTATAATAGATGCCCCCTAATGTTTTAGGTCAAAAGAGCATCTGATGGCCGAAATACATTATCAATCTTCACCAATGTACCAAACAAGTGAGCCCAGGGACCAGAAATCGGGAGGTGCCATCTGCAAAATAACAATTGTCTCACCGAGGCGGGAATACCCATGCTCGGGATGAAATAAAATCATGGCTACCAATCAAATACACTATAGATCCATGTCATATAAATATATAAAGTGTAGCCGCGAGCAATACACAGCGGAGATACATCTCAAAATAAAAAAGATATACATGTATATTATCCATCTTCTAGAAGCTAATAAGGCCTGATGGTTGGAGATGAGGTCTTCAGAGCTTGAGCAACAACTTCAAAATCTTCAAAACTTGAGTAGGAGTGTAATATGAGTGTACGACTTCACTACCCATAGATCTTCGACGACTCATTGGGTATGGACTAGAGGATCTTGACGATCAAACTGAAGGCTTCATTGATTTCAAACAAAGACTTGATTGGACTTTTGGGATGACCGAGCATGAGGGCAAGAGACAAACTGCAGAGGGGCCGACTCAGGCTTGGTAATAATTCCCTTGGGAAATAGCAAGACAAATGATGAGACTCAGGCAACATGGCATTTGACATAAGTTCACGATGCAGGAGGCAACGTAAACTCTCCATATGTTTGGAAGAATAACGGAGGAGAACACAACTCTATGTAGCAAGAACAACTTCTAAAGGTTGTATTAAATCCCAGAGCTTGATGAACAAATGGAAGGATGTGCTTTGTCCAAGGGCGACTCATTGTGCTTCCAAATAAAAAGAAAATACTTTTCCCTTCCTCTTTTTGGGGTATATTTGATTTTTTTGTCTTTTTCAATAATTTTGGAAAAGGAATAAAAGAATGATACGTTACAAAGAAGGAATCGAGTGTCGCAAACATACTAGTTCCAAGCGCGCAAAACACAGGGATGCTCAGGGAAAAGGAACATATGCAAGAAAAGGAAACTTAGGAAAAATCCTATAGGGGCCAAAGGTGTCAAGACGCAGAGGAAAAGTGCTATAGGGCTTGCGTATAAGGCATGATTTAGATGGTTCAGTTGAGAGCAACATGGAGACGACATTAGGCCAAAGACGTAGGTATGAAAATGTGATTAATAAGACACACTATGGTAACATCCCTCGATGTAAGTTTAACGAGCCCAGAGAAGGTAAGCTCAGCGGTTTTTCATATTTAGAGAGTCTGAAAAAACGTAAAAGGAGACTCCAATGGGGTAACTTTTTCGAAGGTAGTCTAGTCAATTCGAAAAAGAGGTAAACTAGCATCGACAAGACGTCTATTCAAAACCATTTTAACGAGTGTGATAAAGACAAGATCACTTGACAATTTTTTCATTTTTAAGGAGTTTGAAAATAGCTTAACTATGAACTCCGTCAGGAATGTTCTTCTGGAGCATTTTAATGAGTGTGAAAGAATAAGGTCACTCGACGATATTTTCAATTTTAGGGAGTCTGAAAAGAGCTTAACTATGGACTTTGTGGGGGTTCATTTTTCGTAAATTTATTCCCTCGGGCCCAAAAAAGGGTTAAAATTATACCTGAGTGTACTCTTCTAGAGAACCGAGGCTTCTAGAGTATACCTTTGTTTGTACAATTGACCATCCGGACTGAAAAAGGGGTAAACTACTACTGGATAGATGTGATTTCAAATTTCAGTTTAGCGAGTGTTAAGGTCAACAAGATCGCTTGACAATCTTTTCATGTTTAGAGGGTCTGAAAAGGGCTTAAAAGAAGACCCATTGGGGGCTACGAATCAAGTATGAAATTGGTTCAGGTAGAGCCCACTGTTAGGCTCAGACCAAGAGTCTTTTTGATAGTCAACTTGGAAAGTCTCCCAAAAGGGAATAAAACACAAACCATGGTGTAAGTCCTCCCGCGGTATAGAAACCATAGTCATGGCTTCAAGGATAGCCTCATCTGAAGAAAATTCAAAATCTGAGAAATCATGCAAACGAGGGTCAATAGTCCTAAAGGGTGAAGTAAATTGACCATACTCTGTATGATGATGGAGGTTCTGGCCAGTACTGGCAGAGTCTATTAGCGAAGAATCACAAGCATGAGGGCTTGAGGATCTACAAACAACAAGATTAGAATCATAAGGATACTCAAGCCCACTTGGACCAAGAGGGGGAAGCAAGGGCTCCCATGCCCCCATTGGATGAACCAATGGATCAATTGTTGATTCCAAGTCTCGAGAAGGAAAACATGATTGTACAGGTTCCTACTCATAAGCAATTGAACACTGAGGATAAGATGCCACATAATTAACCCGTGTTGGGGTGGAGTCTACACGAACACTAGGAACATATAAAGGGGCATCCTGTACTAGCACTGAATTAGAATGGCGATTATCAGATGCCATCTGGTCAATAGTGACAATGCTTCCATTGTGAGGGAAATGCATCACCCGGAAGAGTGTAGATACTGCAATGTTCATAGCATATACATAATCATGCCCTAGAAGCATATTGAAATCTAATGGGCCTTGCACCACTATAACATCGACATGGACAATCTTCCCACCTAACGAGATAGTCAACTGAGGAAGAACCCCCAAATATTCACTAGGATGTCTGTCAAAAGCCAACAACTCATTCGAAGTAGACACAATGTTGGGAGATTCCAAGACTTTCCAAACCAAGGAGGATAAAATACTTGCAGAGGCTCCTTCATGCACAATACATTGATACATGTTTATTGAATTAACTTCAACCCTTATTTGAAAAGGTGCAGAAGAAGGAAGACAAGTCTCAACAAGATCATTCCAATCAAAGCAAACCATCCTAGGGCTTGGAGGGGGTGTGCTCGGAGCGAGCGGAATGCCCCCTTGTTTTGAAAGTATGGAACTAGAAATGCTGAAAACATAGTCGGTAGACATTTCACTCCCCAAGAGAGGAGTGGGATCAGCTGAAGATGGCATCGACGTGACCACTTTGGTAGATTCGACGTTCTTCAATAGAAGAGTGGGATCATCCGAAGATTGCAATGGTGTGACCACTTTGGTAGACTCGAAACTCTCCAAGAGAAGAGTGGGATCAACCGAAGATTGCAACGGCGTGACCACTTTGGTAGACTAGACACTCTCTAAGAAAAGAGTGGGATCAACCAAAGATCACGACAACGTGACTACTTTCTTAACCAATGACTGCATAGGCTGCGAGACTACATGGTCTAAAGGCATCTCACCCCTCAAAAGAGAAGTGGGATCAACCGATGACTACATCGGCATGACCACTTTCTCAACCAATGACTGCATAGGTTGAGAGACTACAAGGTCTAAAGGCACCTCACCCCTCAAAAGAGGAATGGGATCAACTGATGATTGCATCGAACTGACCATTTTTTCAACCAATGGTTGTATAGGTTGAGAGAATACAAGGTATAAAGGAACCTCACCCCTCAAACAAGGAGTGGGATCAGTCAATGACTGCATCGACGTGACCACTTTTTGAACCAAAGGTTGCATAGGCTGAGAGACTACAAGGTCTAAAGGCACCTCACCCCTCAAAAGAGGAGTGGGATCAGCCGATGACTGCATCGGCATGACCATTATTGCAACCCATGGCTGAATAGGTTGCGAGACTACATGGTCTAAAGGAACCTCACCCCCTAAAAGAGGAGTGGGATCAGCCGATGACTACATCGGCACGACCACTTTCACAACCAATGGCTGAATAGGCTGTGAGAATACATGGTCTAAAGGCACCTCACCCCCCAAAATAGGAGTGGGATCAATCGAGGACTGCATTAGCATGACCACTCTTGCAACCCATGGCTAAATAGGCTGTGAGACTACATGGTCTAAAGGCACCTCACCCCCCAAAATAGGAGTGGGATCAGTCGATGAATACATCGGCATGACCACTCTCGCAACCCATGGATGAATAGGCTGCGAGACTACATGGTCTAAAGGCACCTCATCCCCCAAAAGAAGAGTGGGATCAACCAATGACTGCATTGACATGACCAATTTCACAACCAATGGCTGAATTGGCTACGAGGAAACCTCAGAAGACTCAGAATCAGAAAAGCTTGCAGACATGGACCACAATCTTTGTACCTCTGGAATGCTAGGGCACAAATGAGTAAGGTGATTTCCCTTGCAAATATTACAAGGGAACTTAGGCTTACATCCTATCCATCTAGGTTTCTCAACAAAATCAATGCCCCCAGCATGACTAGTAGTGGCTGGTTGCACATCTCCAACACGACTTGCAGAGGTTAGTGATGGGTTGATAACATGACTTGCAAAGGCTATAGACCTATTGCCAGTATGACTAGAAGGGACTGTACTTTTTCCCCTAGCATTACTGGCAGGGGCTGGGTGAGTGTCCCCAACATGACTTGCAGAGGCTGGGTGATGGTCTTCAACACGACTTGCGGAGGTTGAGGAACTATATCCAACATGACTCCCAGAGGTTGGTGATTTATTCTTCCTATTCTTCCTCTTTCTACTTCATTTAGACTTTTGGTTACTAGTAACTGTACTTTCGTCAGAGGTGGGAGAAAGAGGAGGAGAAGACTTTGCTAACGAAGAAACATCAACATGGTTCCCATGACTTAAGGTGCTTAACTGATAAGCGTCAAGAGAATTTGGGACATTTGGAATGGTACCCAACCAAATCGACAGTCCCACATTCAACCCAGGAATGTACAAAGTGGCCATCAAAGGGACACCAACGTTTTTGAAGAAGGGAAAAGCACAAGAATCCCCCTGCGAAGGGGTTACTTGGTTGGTATGGTTAGGAAAATTAGCCATGAATATCCTATGCACAGGTTCTCCTCTTGCGGGATCGTTCAAGTCCGTAAAAGTCTCACGCACTGACTCTGGCAAACCAGTGGTATCAAAACAACGCCTATAAAGAGGCGGCTCCATGTTTCTAAGCGGAAGAACAAAATGTCCTCATGACCGGTGGAGTGGGTGGTATACCACCCTAGGTCAGAGACCCAAAGCCACGACTGACTAACTCACTATGGAAAACTAGGGAGCATAAATCACACACTAAAAGTTCCTAAAGGAAAATCAAGCAAACGACTAACTAGTTGGAAGAACAGTTACACCAACCAATACTAGAGCAACTTACCGGTGCAAGTGCAACTCAAAAACATAAGCACCCTTCGGGTATACTCTACAAAGTGTGGCCCGATGTCTGTCCTAGGTACTGCGGTATATCCCCACACTCACCTGTGTATGTCACTAGAAAGATAGGCAACTAGGTTGCCAGTGCGCGAATAGTCACCAGGCGAGTACAGTCGACAGTCAGGTAGACCACAATGAGCAGGGTATCAAGCCTGAAACCTGCCAAGGGTATTGAAAGCAAGTGGTCCAGAAGACAACTAAGGACCTTGAACATATTTGAGACCCATGAAGCTTCGTGGCAAATGCAATCGACGGAATCCCAAGACAAGTCCTCTACATGTGTTCTCCACTATGATTGGTCTAGCTTTGGAGGGGTTATCTCCGCTACCTTTCCACACGCGACCTCATTTTTAGCCCCTGTGTTAGAGGGGGGTCCCAGATAACTTTCATGATAATGGACTTCTACACTCCTTAGCACAGACTTGTATGTTTGTTTTATAGCCTTGAAGAGTTTCCTCCCCAACCTAAATCAAGGCTCTAGCCTAATCTAGTTGATGGACCCTACAAACATAAAGTCTAGTAATTTTTAATTAGAATTCTTTTTAAGGCTTGATTTACTCAAAAGGGGTATGATAGTGCAACTGATGTTGTTAAGACTCTTTTTGAAAAATGATGAAACTTACATGAACACTCGCAAAGAATGATTATATTTCTTATTTTTTTTTTTTTGAAATGCTCTTAAAATTAGAAGAAAACACAACGTTATGCTAATTTATTTTTCTTTTTCAAATAACAATGTAAAGAAAATACCAGAAAGAAAGAGATCTGACAAATTAATTTTTTTTTTTAATATTTTATTCCAATCAAAGGAAAAATAACAAAAGATTCTAAAAGAAAATGATGAATGCAACTCATTTTTCTTAAAATTTCAAGCTAAAAATAAGTAAGAAAATCTAGGAAACACAAAAAATCTTTTAAATGAAAAAGAAAGATATGATGGAATACAACCTAGGATAAAAATGCTTATGATAGAGACCAGAAAGAAATAAGAAAAACCTGGGAAGTAAAAACTTGACAGAGAAGAGGATGATTGCCTCCTCAAAATTTTCTAGACAGACACACGACTGTCACTTCAACAACCAGCGTATGCACGCAGGCTACCCAAAGACAACATACGTATGCACATGTGTAGGCCCACTATAGGCTGTGTGTGCCTCTGTTTCTCCTCAAAAGAAGTAAGACAAGTGGCTAAGCTCAGGAAGGGAGTACTAGTATTGAGAACCAGAATCCCTTGAAGACACATAAACTTACTTTGACATAAAAATATGCAAGGAAAAATCTGATCTGAGGTTTTTACCTAACTATGGACTGTTCAATCAGAGACCTAGAAGGACCCAAAAGATCCCTGAGAATGATCACTTTTGCAGGGGAGAGGATGACTGCCTCTTCTTGAGAAGGATTTCCTAGGTTCTCAAACACGTAGCTAGCACTTTATCAGTAGACGTATGCACGTGAGCTGTGTGAAGGTAGGGCGCATGTACATGCATGCAGGACTTATATAGGCCACGTGTACCTCTATGACTTCCCAAAAAGAAAATGAAACCAAACAAAGAAAGCAGGGAGTACTGGTATGGAAGACCAGAATCCCTACTAGCTTAGACTCTTGCAGAAAATAAAAAAAAAGGTGATGAAACCAATTTAAAACTACCAAAAAGTATCCCCAAAAAACGCGAGAGATCCCCAGTACGGTTTCCAATTCTGTTGTCAGTGGGAAATCCCCCTACAGACGAGCACTTATAGTTTTATCATGCATGCAGAAAAGACCTAAAGATTCCTACTTTTTACCATCATCCCAGACCTAATCCCCATTATTCTTAAGCAAAGACATAGTTAAGAAGATCAAGTGAACATACCTTATTCCCGACAATTGATATTGATCCCTCTTCATGCTTGGTTGCTCTTTGACTACAGCTCTCCTCCCAAGGCTAACTTGCATTCAAAGAAGACAAACAAAGGACACCACATGCATTTGATATACAAATTAATGGGTTAGAGATTTAATCAACATGTACGCGATAAATAATGACAATCTCATATGGTGGGACGAGAAAAGTACTTATTTATTATTAACTTCACTAAAGAAACTTACAATGATGAAGCCAGTCACTGCTCCACGAATATGGTCCTGGGCTCCTCTTTTACTGTGCACCAATTGCTAACACACTTGCTTCTCTTCTTCATTGAAATCACAAAATGGTTGCAGAATCTTGGGCAAAGAGGAATACGAATTTGGGTAGAGTTTCTTTACTATGATTTTCCTCCTTTCAAATGGGACCCTTACCCCTTCTTTTATAGTCTAGAAGGAGCTAGGTATTTGGTCGAATGACCGGCCATGCATGGTTGAAAGGTTTAGTTAACTTACCCAAGGATGTGTGTTCCGTCAACAAAATTCCTTTTTTCGTTCTTCTGTAGGTCCACACGGGCTGTAGTGGGTCATCTAGCGTGGACACTGTAGATACATGCAGGATGTAGTGGAGCAGGGTGCGTGGGCCTTTAAAAAAGGTATTTTTAAGAAGAGTTGTTCAATAGTGTTTTGGCAGAGAAGGAATCTGAGATGGCCTGATGCTTGGTAAGCATGTCTGGTGCAAATTAGGGTTATAACACAAAATCATATTTGCTTAGAAATTCCAACCATCTGCTTTGTCTAGCAATTAAATTTGGTTTATCAAATAAATATTTCAAACCATTTTGGTCTGGTCTTAGCTCAAACCTTTTTCCCATGAGGTAGTGTCTCCATTTCCTCAAGGCATGCACTATGGCTGCCAACTCCAAATCGTGAGTGGCATAGTTTATTTCATGATCCTTCAACTTCCTTGATTCGTAACATATGACAAACCTATTTTGACTGAGGACTCCACCAAGTCCTTCATTACATGAATTAGTGCATACAATGAAGTCTTCTTCCAGGTCTGCAATCCTTAATATTGGAACACTTGTCAATAATTGTTTCAAGTGTTGGAAACTTCTTTCACAATCCAGTGTCCACTGAAACTTCACTCCCTTTCTTTGCAAGGAAGTGATTGGATGTGCAATCTTTGAGAATCCTTCAATAAATATTCTGTAGTAACCTGGAAGACCCATTAATGATCTCACCTCTGTCACATTCTTCGGTGATGACCATTCTCTAATGGCCTCTATCTTCTTAGGATCCACTGCTATGCCATCCTTTGAAATGATATGCCCCAAATAATAAATCTATTTCTGATAAAATGAGCACTTGTTCAATTTGGCATATAACTGTCATTACCTTAATACTTGCAACACCATCCTCAAATGATGTTCATGCTCTTCCCTTGACTTGGAATATATAAGAATGTCATCCAAAAAGACAATGACAAACTTGTCCAAATACTCTTGGAAAACACCATTCATTAAGCACATGAAAATAGCTGGTGCATTTGACAACCCAAATGGTACCACTGTGAACTCATAATGACCATACCTTGTCCTGAAGGAGGTATTTTTAATATCTTCTTCTTAAATTCTTACCTGATGGTATCATGATCTGAGATCTATCTTTGAAAATATATTTGCATCCTTCAATTGATCAAAGAGGTCATCAATCCTTGGTAGAGGATACTTGTTCTTAATAGTCATTGTATTCAACTATATGAAGTCAATGCACAACCTTAGTTCCATCCTTCTTTCTCACAAAAAATACTGGGGCACCCCAAGGTGACACACTTGGTTGTATATACCACTTCTTCAAAAGTTCTTCAAGTTGCATTTGCAACTCCTTCAATTCTGGTGTACTCATTCTATAAGGAGTTTTTGATACTGGCACTGCTCTAGGAATCAAATTTATAGAGAAATCAATGTCTCTCCTTGGGAGTAGTCCGGGTACCTCCTTGAACACATCATCAAAATATTCCAGGACTGCATAATATTCCAAATTTGGCACCTTGTCTTTAGGTGTCTCTTCCAAATGAGCCACAAATATTTGACATCCTTTTCTGTAACATTTCTTCAGCTGCAATGCTGAAATTTCTCTAATGGTTACTGCCTTGGGAATTCCCTGTACCTTCCTTAGTTTCCCTTCCTCATCCACGCAAGTAAATTCTTTGTTGTGACAATCTAAGAGAGTGTGGTGTTGGTCCAACCAATTCATCCCAATTAGACAGTCATAGGAACCTAAAGGCAAGATGTTCAAATCCACCTTGGTGTTCAGTCCATTCATGTCTATGAGGCATGACTTAACCATATCATTAAATTTTCTTCTGGCTCTTGTAGCCAGTTGCACCAACTAGGATTTCCCATGCTTGCTTCTTGGCAATTACAAACTTTCCACCATCTTAGGGTATATATAACTATGACTAGCTCCCGAATCAATTAAAATAGCAAGGGTTTGGTTGTTGATCATACCTTCCACTTCAATCACATGGGACTGATACTTTGCTTGCTTGTTGTCTAGGGCTACATAAATCCTTGGCACATATCTGCCCATGTCCTCTACTGTCTCAGCCTGTTGTACATTGTGAACAACCCTACTTTTTTCACCTCTATGAGGACAATCTTTGAACCTATGGTCCCTTTTACAACCCCAACATTGCATAGGTGGTTGTCTTGGTCCTTGACTCCCTGTGTCAATCACTCTGGGTTCTTTACACATTTGCTGCCCTTGTGGATTATTTCTGAAGAACGATGGCTTAGCTCCCTTCTTCCTCTGATCCATCTTGAATTTCTTATTGTCTTCCCAAGCCTTTTGGAAAGTTAGATTTGCTTTCTATTGATCATATAAGCATTTATCTCTCCTTATGGTCTCTTCTAATGTCTTGGGATCATCATACTATATTTTGTCACTGATGAAAAATGGAAATCCACTTAAATACCTTTGAATATTGACGGTCTCATCCTTGATTAAAGAGACATACTTCAATAGTTCCAAAAACCTTCTCTCATATTCATCTATGGTCGTACTTCCAAGCTTAAGTTCAAAGAACTCTTTCATTTTCTTGTCATATTATCTTTTAGTTAAGTACTTCTTCTCAAAATACTTCTTGAATTCCTTCCAAGTAACACTTCTCTCTACAATGTGTTGCACCTGCACAAGTTGATCCCACCACATGGAGGCCTTTCCTTTGAGTTGATAGATAACGATTCTACCTTCTACATGAGAAGAAGAATTATGTAATTGAAAATATTTCCTCATGCCTAGCAACCATGTTTCTGCATCTTCATCCTTTTTGTGATCACCATCAAATGTAGGAGGTTTGATTTTGTTCATTTCTCCTCGCATCTCATCCACCCCAGATCTCTTATACCTTCTGATAGGGGATAGATTGGAGTTGTTTCCTACTCTCTTATTGGAATGCCTTTGGGAATGATGGTGATGTCTACTAGCACTTTTTACTTTTCCTTTCTCCTCTGAAGATTTGTGACTCTTATATTTACTTGAGTCACTCTCCTTAACCAATTTCTGTTCTATTCTATTCAAACCCTCCAATAGATTCATGTTGAAGTCATCTTGCTGCTCTTTGGCTTTCATAAGCTTTTCATTATCAACTTTATGGCTTTGGACATCCTTCTGCAAATTCTTAATGGTCTCAGTCATATTCATATCTTCATTCCTTTCTTCTCCATGTCTATTGGAGTTCGTTCCTTCCATGCCCAAATGGACATCCACCCCTCTACTCTCATTTTTCTGACTGTAATTCCCCTGTGCTTCTTCCATTCTTATGGACTCCACGCTGGTCTGATCTAATCAAGTTGTTGTTAGTTCTGCAAAATGTGTAGCCATCGCAACTTATTAGGCTAAATTTCAACAATTCATGGGAATAAGCACCTTTTTATCCTATATACACATCATAATTATCTCTCCCAATTTTCTGGTGTTATCACCATGGCAATTCTAGATAAGACCCAAGCTCGAAAACATAGACATCTAGTGCCTTCAGAGATACACTTGAGAAAGAAGGTGGTTTGCTGAAACCACTTTCGCCAAGACCTGGTATCACATGTCTCAACATGTTAAATCCACCACTCATGGAGCGGGCGACGGCTAGTCAGATCACCTTGCTTCACTCGTTCGGTACTTCGCAGCCATGTGACGTCAGTTGAATTCCTCCATGTAATGAAATCAAAAGCTAATCATTCGAAATGGATTGGCCAAGCATGGAAACCCAACGCTCTTATACGTAATCCGTCTGTGCTTCATAAAATGGAGTTCTATAATTACCACTCTCCAAGTATGAAGATATCTGCGTATCCATAACCGAAGTAATATCCAAACTGTTTAACTTACTGCTCTTTGTAAAGACACATTTCGGTATCCCCAACCTGAGATACATGGACAAGGCTTAGTCGAGTGAGACTGGTTATTCGAGCAACATGCTAGTCTTTCCTGCGAGTAAGGAGGAAAGGGTCCTTGCACACATTTTAGCAACTAAGTTCCACACAGAGCCATCTATAGACTTGAAATTGAAAGCCAGGTTGAATCCCACTATAAAGGATTTAGTCATCAATAGGCTAGCCACTAAGAAGAAAAGGAGCAAGTGGCAGAAGAAGGAGGAATCTACGGTTGAAGTGGATGAAAGTGTTGGACAGAATCAACCAGTCTGGTTAGACTCTTCTTCAAAGGTGGAGATAGCTAAGCTGAAGTAAGTCTTCAACTAAAATAAGCATGTCTCAGCGAATTTTGAACAACCGGTAGTGGAGGTAAAGAGTACCAGAGATGATAGACATGTTCTTAAACGACCCCTTTTCAATAGGCTAACTGTTGTCATCCCCTTTTGTAATTTTGTAAATATTACGATTATATACATACATAAATGAATTTTAGACTGTTTTATTACAATTTCTATCTGGTGATGTTATGAATCTTGTTCTCTTTTATAATAAGTTTTTTTTTTTTTTTTTGTAATCTTATATTTTATTTTCATCTGTCTAAACGGAGGAAATTAAAGTTCAGAATTCTTTTTAATTAATTAATGCATCGATGCGGTTGTGTGTCTCTTTTTATTTTATTATTATGCAATTTAAACTCAGACTCATTGCCTTCCAAGTGACTTTGCGCGCACTAAACTTTGACCTGTTCATTTATATTTAACGTGCATAGCAATATCATAAGGTAAAATGATTTTCCACGCACCTAAATCTACTGTGCATTTATTCTTCGTCGCACCGACTACTTACGCGCACTACTCCGACGTTGTGCGCCAATACCCACTGCGCACAGTTCGATACCATGCATCGATATTCCACATGCATTTTCGTCCTATGCATGCACCGTGTCAAGTTCAACATATTCCATCGTGCCCAACTATCTATGCTCACTACTTAATACACTGTCGCGACACAACGTATACTCATACTTATGCACATACCAACCAAAATCCTCTGCGTTAAGCAATACTGGCGCATGCCATGTGCACCTTACTATGTGTGTGCTCATCGCACAAGGTTAAATTCAGCGCGTGCATCTACACATAATAATCTTCCGCGTGGCACCACAATTTACCGCACACACTAGCACGCCAACGTTTTCCCACGCGGTGCCAAAATTTACCAAGCACGCCAGTATGCCAACCTTTTCCAAGGACACTTTGTGACTCCAATTTTGGTCACTTCGAAGTTACTTTTCTATAAATATTTGCTTCAACTGTACCTCTCTGGCCCATCCAAGATCAGTGTTGAACTGAAGCTCTGAAACCAATTTGTAGTGTTCCCCCAGCCAACCACAGGCCAGAGTGTGCCACTCTAGAGCAACCACTCATGCTCTGACACCAGTCGGTAACATTCTTAGTAATCAACTAAGTTATGCCACCTATATTTACTCTTTAAACTTCATGCAGCTAAAACATATACATACAACATTCTTGCGGAAGCTTTAAAGATAACACCAATTTTCTTTTTGTAACATACGACTTTTATATTGAAATAACAGTAACTACAGATATGCATCATTTATAGGAAATTACCCATAAGCACACAAGCAATCATAATCACATATATGATAAAATCGTAACATAGGCATGTAAATAACAAAACAACATATCATTTTATCATACAATTGGTACTTATATTAGAAATACTGTCACCAACTTCTTATAGACCATCCATGAACATCCTAGCCATAGACTACACTGTTCATCACTCTCAACAGTGAGTCACCCCGAGCTGCGACTGAACTCCACCCAGGGTAAAGGGTTCCTATCCAGGCTAAGGCTCAAGGAAAATAGGAAAGACTCTGGCTTAGGTGCTCACTCAACTAACAACCTATAACCTCTCATTCCCCACATGCCTATCCCACCCAAGGAAGTGTTCCCCTTCTCCGCTCAATAGTCCCTCGGCTGCCCCACTTCCCTTCCAGGGCTTCATCAACAGGCCAGACCAGAAGTATCAGAGTGCTGTAGCTGTAGTTTAGCACCTTCGGGAATCAATCCCTAGCAATTCGCTCACTCAGAGAGCTGCTCACGGGCCTGACAACCCGCTTCTTCAATCCCGCTCCAAGCTAACTAGGTACACCAACCAAAAGGAGGTATGGGAATAGGTTCTGGATTGGTGAAATGGTTGTCTTAAGGATAATAAAATGCATGAGTGAAAATGGTCATGGAATCATTGACTGGATAATTGAGTGTGTATAGGAATCACTGTGAACTCTTCGTTAAAAGTGATGGTGAGAATGATGATCAGGCTCTGGTCTAGAAAAATCCCCGTGGAAAAGATCACCCAAATGAGATAAGTCCCCCATGATATGAATGCATGTCCCCAACTTGACACTTGTCATATCGGAAGTACTTTGGTCCACTTGTCTCCAACTTTAGAACATAGGATAAAATAATTATCCATACTTTACATTTTAGGAATATCAATATAGTATTCCCTTGAATTTTGGCCCTCTCTTTCCCTAACTGGTGAAGTTCAGCCCCCAATCTCTTTTATCATGGTCGATCTGCGCGCAACGATGTATTTTATATTAATCATAAGTTATGTACAAAGTAGGCGCATTGGCCCTTGACATCTAGGCGTTCCGACCTAATACCAAAACATAAGCATCCCAACTTATAATAACCAGCTCACTAGCCTATAATACATATCATATACATGAGGCTCATTGTCCTCCATACTGCGTGCACCTTAGTTACTGCACGCGGTATTCTGCGATGTGCATATTACATCATTTTACTGTGCAGTTCATGCGTGCACTATGCCACATGATGTGCATTACCAAATGAGGTCAAAACAATGCACCAACTTAAGTATATTTATATTACATTTACAATTGGGTTCGATCGAAGGATATTACATATTCTGTGCTACTCCTCTAACTTTCTACTGAGAGATTCTGCTAGTAAAATAAACAGAGATTGATAAAGGGGGAATCCTTGATGCAATCCCCTAATTGCACAAAAAAACTGGGTGGGTCTGCCATTGATCATGGGGGAGATCCATGGGGAGCCTATGCATGCCTGGATCAAATCAATGAAATCTATAGAGAATCCAAATTTGTGAAGAAAAAAGAAAATAAAGGAATTATTGACTCGATCAAAAGCATTGGCTATGTCTAGCTTAGTTACCATGCCTTTATATTTGTGAACTATGCTTGAGTGGATAGCTTCACAATTTTCCTGTTTTCCATAAATCCTCCTTGATTCTTTGATATGAGTTTGGAGAGTAAGGTCTTGAGCTAGTTTTCAATAATATTTGTGAGGATCTTGTATATGAAGTTGCATAAAGATGTCATTCTAAACCTAGAGAAATTGGAAGGATTAAACTCTTTTGAAATCAGGGCCAGGAAAGTAGAGTTAGAAGCACCCCCAACTTTTTTTTTTCCTTAGAGTGTAATTAAGCATCCTTTTCATGTCAAATTTCATTGTCTCCTAGAAAAACCTGAAGAAATGAATGGTAAAACCATTAGGTATTGAATATTTGTTCGGAGCAAGCCCGCATATGGCTTGAGAGATTACCTCTTCCCCTATTTCCTTTGTAAGGGAATTATTTCTAGCCTCAGTGATACATTAAGGAATGTTCACTTGCATTTCTTCTTCACTTACTTCCTTTCCCTCAATGTTATCCTAGGTGTATAGTGATTCATAATGTTGTGCAACTATTGCTTTAATTTGATCAAAATTTTTTATTTCCTGTCCTACGTCTGATTGAATTTTGTGGACTTTGTTTTTCTGCCCTTTTTGCTTCGCTTTCTTATAGGATAAAGTCATGTATGAATCAATCGATGCTCCAAGTAAATTTACCTTTAATATGTTTAATGTCTGATCCAGGTGGATATAGGTGGCCACCCACCTTTTCCAAGTCGCTCAAAATAGTTTTCTGGCAATTTTGACAATTTACTATTTTTAGCAGTTTTTAACTTCCGGGGCCATTTTGAGTTCCTAAATGAAGTTTTTTTGGGATAAAGCTTCTCAATGATAGTTGAAGGCTCTAATTTATCCGCAAAAATGAATCACCTCGACGATACTTTTCCAACGGGCTATCATGTGCCTAAATCGAAGATTGTATGCAAAAGTTACGACCCCGAGAAGTTGATGTACTAAGTTACCCAAATGGGGCTCGCATGACTTTTGGTGCTTCATCTCCTAGGGTTAGGTTTTTTGATGTCTAGGGTTTTTGAAATTCCTTTTTATTGTAAAAAATGCCTTCAGAGCCTCATTGTAATCATCTTCTTGCGAATGAGCACAACTGTCACATCTCTTCTTAGAGATAAGCCCCCACCATTCCATCAAACTTGTTTTCCGCTGCATTTTACAGTTTCAACTTATTTCCTTATTGAATAGAAAACCAATTTTATTATATCTATGTTATTCTATGTTAACCATATTTTAATAATCTATATTCATTTCGTTTTGCTCATAAAATTGAGATCAGTGGTATCAGAGCAGTTTTCTCCTTGTCGTCTTAATACATGTCCCCAATGAGGTTAGGGTACAAAGAATTGGGTCTCGAGCTTGTTTCTCTTGAGGAAAAAATATCTCGCATGCGCAAGCGACCTATCATGGCAGGAGAAAAAAAAGATGACGAGACATGAGATCCTTTCAAAATATTTCTTGAGGAATCCCTCATACAAAAGAGGAATGAGATGATGGATAGTTTCACGCAAATCCTTCAACGACTACCAACAAGTAACACATCTTCCTCGAGCGGAGGCGCCACCCCATTCAAGGTACAAATCAACTTCAATATTACTATATTTGAAGGTCAGATAGACGCAGATGTTGTAGACAAGTGGTTGAATCTACTAGAAGGGTATTTTTCTGTCCATAACTTTTCGAATAGAGAAAATATTACTTTTTCACTCCTTAAAGCCATTCCCCATGTCAAAGATTGGTGGGAAACTTTCTGTGAGAAAAGGGAAATAGAGGAACCCTCATTATTTATAGTCGTGGCCACCTGGGAATCCTTCATGGATGCTATTAAGGAACAATACTACATTGTCGAAAGTTATGATGACTTGTATACCAAATGGACCACACTATGGTAAGAAAGAGACCAAGCAGTGCCAGAGTTCAAAAATATCTTCCATACCTTGTGCACCAAGATGGGTATCAAAGATTCAAAGCGACATCTGGTGCTCAAGTATCGCGGTGCTCTGCATAGATACATCCAGATTGTAATGAAATTTTTGGACATCTCATCCTTGAGCACGACCTACCAATATGTCATCAAAATCGAGTAGAAGCTCAAACAAAATACACAACAATTTGGGCCTGGGAACCCCTCATAGAAAAATACAGGAAAGGGTGGCCCCAACCCACATATCAAAGAACAGAGAAAATAACCAGTCCAAGACGCAAGCAAAGAAGGACACCGAAAAGATAAAGAAAGATACTGGGAAGTGGTACGACTCCCATAAGAGTCCTTGGCATAACACTGCTGATTTCTGCTCAAAGCAGTCTCTGGTGGCCAATGTGAAAGCCTATGAATCAGATGTGGGTTATGAATCTGAGTCAGAACCATAAAGGGGAAGACAGATCATTGATGCGGAACCCAGTGCCACCGTTGCTACCACCAAGCTCCAACCTAGTGAACCAGAGGAGCCAGAAGAAGGTGAGTGCCTATTCCATTCACATATGTGGGTAAAAGACACCCCACTGCATTTCATCGTTGATAGCGGTAGCCATAAGAACCTCATCTCAAAAAAGGTCATCAAGCGACTGACCCTGTCAACAACACCACACCCACAACCCTACACCATTGGATGGCTCCACCAAGTAAGTGATCTTTGCGTCAGCCAACAATGTCGTCTGTCGTATGGCATCAAGCCCTTCAAAGATGAGGTATTGTGTGATGTTGCTCCTCTCAAAGTTTGTAATGCTATTTTGGGCCAACCTTATTTATGGAAATGTCATGTTTTATATGAGTCTCAGCCTCATAGTGTTATTATTACTTTTAACATGAAATTGTACATGATACCCAAGGAAGTTCCTCCTAGTGTTATTTCCTTGATCTATGCCAAGCAATGCAGGAAGGTCATCTCTCAGACTGAGAAATTTGTCGTCTTCGTGATTCGCTCTCAGAGTGAGTGAAACATCACAACCACATTCAGAGCCTTCGTGATCGATCTCTACACACAACAAAAACAAGTGGATAAGGTTATGGAAGAATACTCAAATATCTTCTCCTCTCCTACCGGGGTACCCCTACACTTCTAGGTTAAGCATCCCATCGATTTGACCCCATGCAAACTGCTACCCAATGGGCCAGTCTACCTCTGCTCTTTGTTAGAAAATTAGGATATCAAGAGGCAAATATAAGAACTTCTCCACAAGGGGAACATACATACCATCTCATTGCCTTCTGGGAGCCCAATCATGCTGGTGCAAAAGAAAGATGGGACCTGACGACTCTGCATTGATTACCAAGCCCTGAATAAATTCACAGTCTGAAACCAATAATTGATTCCCCAAATTGATGACCTCCTTGATCAGTTCACGGTGGCCAAATACTTCAGTAAGATTGATCTGAAGTCTGGCTACCACCAGGTCCCAATAGAACAAACAGATGTATGGAATACCCCCTTCAAGTCAAAAGAAGGTATTTTTGAATGGTTGGTCATGCCCTTTGGTTTGAAAAATGCTTCAACAACATTTATGAAGATGATGGATGGCATCCTATGACCTTTTACCAATACTTTTGTAGTGGTGTATTTGGATGACATCCTCATCTACAAGAAGACTTGGGCCGAACACTTGCATCATATTCAACAGGTTCTGCACACCCTGCGGAAGAAAAAACTATATGCAAACTTGGAAAAATGCTCTTTCGTCATGGGCATGGTCTATTACTTAGACAACATAGTTGATCGACATGATGTGCATGTGGATCTAGCCAAGATCCATGTCATCTGTGACTAGCCAGCCCCAACCACACTCACTGAACTTTGGAGGTTCTTGGGCCTCACCAATTTCTATCGCAGGTTAATGTTGGGATTCTTGCATATCACATGGGCCCTCATCCAAGTAACGAGGGGTGGTGATAAGGAAAAAATTTTGTGGGGCCTATCCCAACAAAATCCTTCGATGAATTGAATAAGATTTTGTGCTCATCCCTAGTACTTTCATTACCAGACCTTCAACATCCCTTTGAGATCAAGACAGATGCTTTAGACTATGTTGTGGGCATCATTCTCACTCAACACAACCACCCTGTGGCATATCATAGTGAGACACTATCAGATGTTGTTCGTAAGTACCCTACTTACGACAAAGAAATGTACTCCATTGCGCAAGCTTGGTGCCAGTGGAGACATTACATTCTTGGGAAGGAGACAATCATCCACATTGATCACAAGCCACTACAGTTCATGTAGACCTAAGGAAAATTGCAGAATGAGCACCATCAAAAGTGATCCACATACTTACAACATTTCCACCTCAACATTAAGTATAAAACATGAAGTACCAATCAAGTTATTGATTTCCTCAGCCGATCTCCAGTTGTGGCACTCACCACGGTGCTAGACTCTTGAGGCCACGAGACCTATGAATGGCCACACATCTATGAGACAAACCCTAACTTCTCCACCACCTACCAAATGTTGGGAACCAACTCAATGGTCACTAATTTCCATCTTCAAGACAGATTGTTGTGTCCTCTAGGCCATCTCTGTGTTCCATCAAATGAGCGCGTGAAACTGATTTGGGAAGCTCACTATAGTCGGTTGGCAAGACACTTTGGCATTGAAAAGATAGTGGAAGTGTTGTAGAAACATTTATATTGGCAAAAAATTCGACAGGATGTCCACAAGTATATCAGGTCCTGCACCGCCTATGCTATTGTAAAACTGGCCACTAAGAAATAGGGCCTGTACACCCCTCTACCTACTCCTGACAGGCTGTGGGAATCCATCTCAATGGAATACATGTCAAGCCTCTCATCCTAATATATTCTTTGAATGAGTCTGGGTACATTTTGGGATCCCACAAACCATTATATCAGACTATGACAGTCGGTTCCTCAGTACATTCTGGTCGAGCCTCTGGTCACTACTGGATACCAAGCTCACCAAATCCACTTCCTTCCACCCCCAGATAGATGGCCAAACTGAGGTTGTTAATCGAATGATCATACATATACTTCGCATGTATAATTAAAAACACCCCCGCGCAGGGGATGAGAGTATTCCCTATGTCCAACATAGCTATAATCGAGCCCTGCATAGCTCAACTGGCCACAACCCCTTTCAGGTGGGGTTGGGATTCCAGCCATTGGGCCCCATGGATGTTCCACTACCCCCGGTGACCACCTCGACCGACTCATCCCTTGCTCCACCAGAAGCTGAAAAAGCCACCCAGTTCATTGAGTGGATCCATCACATCCGAAAACAAGTTCAGGATATTCTACAAATGTCTAATGCCAAGTACAAGCAACGCCATGATCAACATCGGGTGCCACATAAGTTTCGGGTGGGAGACAAAGTTTGGTTGCACTTGCAAAAAGAACACCTTATAGGGCCCCATCGAAAGATTCTCCAACTCCTTTATGGGCCGTACACCATCACCAAGTTTGTAGGTGACAATTCTTTTGAGCTCAACATTCCCCCTTTCCTTAGCTTGCACCCAGTCTTCAACGTGGCTCTCCTTCGACCATATTTCCCACCATTATTGGACACCTCAGAGATAATAGAATAATTGACACCAATAGAGCTCAAACATAACTACATGCAATAGGCATCCATTTATCATATTGTGGACACACATATCAAGGGAACTCAACAACAAAGGATCCAATTTTATCGAGTCGTCAAAGTAGGGAAGCTCCTGCACTAAGGCAAGTGGCTCACCCGGGGCCAAATTTAGCAGAAATTTCCTCATTTGATTGGGGAACTCAACGCAATGGAGAAAATTTATTTCTAAGGGGGGAGGTAGGATTGATCCAGGTGGATATCGGTGGCCAACCACCTTTTCCAACTCACTCAAAACATATTTCTGGCAATTTTGGCAATTTACTATTTTTAGCAGTTTTTAACTTCCAGGGTTATTTTGAGGGCCTAAATGAAGGTTTTTCAGGATATATCTTCTCAATGATAGTCGAAGGCTTTGATTGAGCCCCCAAAATTAATTTCCTCAACGATACCTTTCCAACGGGATATTGTGCGCCTAAAATAGAGATCGTATGCAAAATTTATGACCCTGGGAAGTTGATGTACTAACTTACCCAAACAGGGCCCACATGACTTTTGGCACTTCATCTCCTAGGGTTAGGTTTTTGGATGTCTAGGGTTTTTGACATTCTTGTTTATTGTAAAAAAGGCCTTTAGATCCTCATTGTAATCATCTTCTTACGAATGAGCGCAACCATCACATCTCTTCTCAGAGATAAGCCACCACCATTCCAACAAGCTTGTTTTCCGCTGCATTTTATGGTTTCAACTTATTTCCTTATTGAATAGAAAACCAATTTTATTGTATCTCTATTATTCTGTGTTAAGAATATTTTAATAATCTGTATTCATTTCGTTTTACTCATAAAATACGAATCAATGTCCTGAATAACCTATTCTGAGATTATTTCCTCTAAATTTTCTCTCATGGGATCTCAGATGTTGCTACCTCCTCTCTTTTCAAAGTTTTGGAGAAAAATATTTAGATCCCCGACTACAATGACTGTGTTGACATCTAGTATGTCCTTGATGGAAAACAAAGAATTCCAACATTCTATTTTTTCCATGTATCTATTAGGCATGTAGACATTAAAAATTGAAAACCTAAGATTTGAATATTTATTGTGAAGGATTGTAAGAATCCAATGATTTTCATAGTGAGATACCTTTAATTCCCATTGGAGGGGGTTCCACATTGTCATAACACTTCCTAATGATACAATGGAAATTTTGGCTATGCTTTCATCAATACATAGTGCTTTTTTTTCTTCTTGAATTTCTTTAGTTTCCTCCATTTTAGTATCCTAGAGGAAAATCATAGAGGGCTTCTCGATATGAATAAGATATTAGAGGGATTCAACCTTCATTTTACTGCCGAAGCCTCTACAATTCCAAGAGAGTATTTTCATGATTTATGGGATGATGGATCCCTCCCACTTGAAGCAAAATAATTTAGGCCCTTGTTTCTTCCTTTTAAAATCATATTTCTTAGAGAGCTTTTTATTGAAGATTGCTTCCCCAAGGCCTTTTCTTTGTTTGTTAGTTCTTATATAGAGTCCTTATTAGTTCTTCGTCTTGATTTAAGATTTCTTTCCTGAGTGATTTCTCCCTCCTCGATATCCTATTGAGGTGTCTCCTTGGGGGAAGCCTATTCAACAATGACTGGGGTGTCTACTTCACATGGGTTGTGTCTATTGTTTTCCTCATCATCCTGATTTACTACAATTCCTTCTGAGACAAAAGAGGAATACATGGGAGGATTAGCAAGAGAGGAGCTTAGGTTATGGTCAGGAAACTCTTCACCTTCCCTTCCCATTACTGTGTCTCCAAAACTTGTGAATTGATTTGTTGTTGCCAATTTATTTTTAACATGAGCATTGGAATTTCTTGTTGATTTCCTTTCCTTTTTCCATTTGGATCTGGGTATTCTATTGATT
>JZKD02S1673668.1:483957-504577 GCA_000966675.3 Picea glauca | reverse complement strand
TGAAGGGCCAAAGGACTGCCTAGTATTTCTTCCTGTGTTTTCTTTCTTTCTCACCTGCTACCAACCCTCCCCTTGTTTGTCTCTCATGATCTTTTGATATTGCTTGTTTTTCAGACATCTATGAGAAAAGTGTCCATATTCATGCTAGATATTGAATTTGAATGGGATATGATTGTATTCAAGTTTATGAAGATGTGACCAATCATCCAAAGATATTTTTGTAGCCTTAGATAAACCCTTCTTTAGATCCATCTCAACACAAATTCTAGCACAAACATACATTGATTGTTTCAACTAAGATTTGTCAATGTATTTTCCAACAAAGTCTCCAATACATTTCAAAACATCATCACCCCAACAATGCAGAGGTAGATGAGTTAGACGCACCCATACTGGAACTATGGTTGGGATATCACACTCCAGATCAAAATTTAGAGTCCATCGATTCAAATAAATCCTCTGAGATCCAAAAAAGTAAGCTCCACTATGAAAAATAAGATCTTTGTCTTCTTTTAGTTCAAAATAGAAAACATAAAAATCCTTACCACATAAGAAGTGATTCATCCGACCTCTGGTCAGAGGTTTCCATTTCCAGGAAATCCAAATATTGATCTGACGGGGAGAGGGCCAAAGGACAATGAAATGACCCACCAAACCCTTGGACACATAGGCTAAAGCCTTGCTTCAAGTTGCTAGATGAGAAATGGAAACTTCCAAGATCTCATCTAGTTTTTTAACAAATTGGGAATGAGTGGGAGAAGTTGAAGGGTTTCCCAAAGAGATGACAAGCTACTTGAAGGCCTTGATATCTGATTCAAACACTAAGGAAGGGTACGAATCCCCTTTCTCCATGGTGGTGAGGGCAGGAAGAACTAATGTTGTGGCGGTGATATATTGTTTCTTCATTGGTTTCTGCAGATCTCTAGTCTCTTGTTATACAATTCCTTAGTTACTATTAATGTTAAAGTTGTTGGCAAGTATTTGTAATAATAATTATTTTGATTTACTAAGACAAACAATGTTACATGGATCACATATTATTTTAGAATGTGTATTAAACAATAAAATATTTATAAAATCCTTTCTATATGAATCACATATTATTTTAGCATGTATATTAAATAATAAAAAAACTATGAAATCCTTGTCAAGTATTTTTTCCCATTGGAAAAAATCTTGTATTCAAGAGTTGAATATACATGTTTCTTCCCATCGCAATAAAAAAGGGGGATCTTTCTTCTTTTTATAATTCTATATCTACAGAGTTGTCTACATATGACTATATCAAAATAAATACACACGTAGGCATTGGTAGTTACAATTGTCAAAAAAACTAGGATCCATATTGTTTCTACTCTTTGCATACATTTGAGGTATATTTGATCTTACAGTCTGATCTCCATTGCATTTGTTTCCTCACCATAAAAAAATTCATAATGGTCGAATTCTCCTCTTAGGAGCTGGAGGGTTTCCTTGGACAATTTGTCATCCACTATGTTTAGTTCTCTGTATATATGCTAGAAGGAATTCCACTCAAAATAACTCATATAATTCTTCAAACATTCTATTAATGGAATCAGGCTCACAGTTGTTATGGTAACTCTTGTGTATGCCCATTCTATTGTCAATTTGGAGTCTCCGAAGACCTGTAGTTTCTTGAATTCTTTTCTTGAGCAATAGACAATAGATTTCTTAAAGCTATTAGCTCAACTTTGTTGTTGGAGCCTCTCCTAGGAGTATACCTTATATGAATGTAGTAATACTGAGAAAGATGGAGGATTACTCCTACTCCACACGTTGGGGGGTGCCCTTGGCTGGCACCATAGAAGAAACCCCATGCAATCCCCTAGTCGATATGTGGCATTATTGGATTCCACACTTTTTTTACCTTCTTTTTGACCTGAAATCCGTTAGCCAAATTTAACAGCTAAGATGATACAATTTTTGAGGGGATACATTTATCTTGAAAAATGGCATAGTTGCAAGAGATTTCACAAATATGCATGGCATGGCTTCAAGAAGATTCATATTATGATATGTTAGCTGATTTTTTAGATTGGTTTCAAGAGTCTACTATTCCAAATTGAAGGAAAAATTAATATCCTTCAATACCAACGTAATCACCTGTATAGATAAATCACATTCGGAGAAAATATGAGAGGTCATTTCTTCCACATTCATACACATAATGTAATAGTTGGGACCTATCCACCGATGCCTTGTCCCGATATCCCAAGTGAGGAGTTTATTTTTGAGTTCTATCCATGTTGCGATTTTTGTTTTTAAAGGAGCATGAAGTTTCCATATGTTGCTCTACCACCAACATGAGTCACTCAAGAAACATGCTTCCACCATAACATTGTAACCAAGTTTGGTTATGAAGTTACCAGTTCCAATATTCTTTTACCAACATAAATTATCCTCCTTCTTTTCTTGAATATGTACATAGTTATTGGAAAGGATTCCATTGAATTGCAACCATTGTTCAATGAAAGCACCTATCAACCCTATCTCCTTATTGTCATTCCAACCTTTTCTTCCTCTGAGTTGAGGGGTTTGAGCCTGTGCATATTCCAAATATAAAATCCCAACATCATGGAGGTCACTAATAAATTGATTTAATAGTGAATATTCATCCCCATCTCCCATCCATGGGTCTGATCCTACGTGCACTTTTTTACCGTTCCCGATTTTCCACATAGTCCAGATACCAACCAGTGGCAAGATGGTTGTGTTGAGGGCCTTCCATGCCATTGATCCAATTTTTGGATTGAATGCTTTTCTATACCACTCTTCAATGACCATCCCTTGTAAATATTTTGACTTAAAAACTCATCCCCATAGGGAATCATTCAAGGAAATCTGCCATAAGCTTCTACCTACAAGAGACAGTGCAAATAAGAAGATGTTGTTAACTCCCTAACTTCAAGTTTTTTGGGGAAGTTGATACGACTCCATTTGACCAAAGAGGTTCCACCAAAGAATTGTATCCCCGGACATAGGTAACAAAATCTTGGAGATTTGATTTTATATATAATTCCTTTAAGGATAGATGCTATGGAGGTCTAGTAGATGGGGATACTCTCTAGGATGGATTTAATCAACATTAGCCTTCCACCGCAAGAGAGTAAGCGATTTTTTTTTGTAGCTAGCATAGCGGTGAAAAAAATTAGTGTTTCCATCACCTTATTTTAGACATGTGGCTCAACTCTTTTACCTATAGGTTGTCTCTTTGTTCAATAGAATAACATGACGTCGTTCCTCCAACTTGCGTAGTTGCGGGAAATCAAATTTGGCACACTTTCCATCCTATCCTATTGTTATAATTTATCCTATATTGTCTTCCACTTTTATTAGATCAACCTTCATTCGTTCTTTAAAAATTTTACTCAATCCTTTCATTGCTTGTTTTACTTTCGTAACATTCTCCACAAATTGGTGCATAAAGGAAGAGGAGGGAGGTTCTCTCCTTAAGAGGAGACCAATACTCTCTCTTCACACCATATTTCGGTGTATGTTTCATGTCGATATATGGGGGATATAATAAGTCCCTCATTCAATGGATCTCCTCCTACTAACTTCAACACCTTATCTAGGATAGGGATATAGAAATCAACTAGTACATTAGAGATTGTAATCATCAGTGGCAGACCTCCTCATGATTGATAATGGGTTTACATAATTGACTCTTGATCGATTGATTCTATGAGTGTTCGATATCATATCCTCTATTCACACTCACTATATTTTACTAGGTACCTTGGGGTCCATCATCTTCATCAGTGGGTCCCCTCATGTCGGTTAATGGTATACATTAATAACCAGTAATTAGACAGATTCTACCATGCTCGACATCAACTCATTTATTCACATGTCATAGATTCATATCATCGATCTTTGGGATGAAGAACTTGGTTTTGGTGACACACCATTCCTTTACAATATCCCCTCCCAAGTTGAGATGGAGTATATCACTTGTATATGAGTACTTTGAAGACTTTCGGGGCACTTTCCTCAATGCTCGTTGTCTCCTTATATCTATATGTTGTGTCATAAATCCACATTGTATTTTCTGGAGGATCTGATTTTGTTCATAACATAGATCCAAATTATATTGTCTCGTGGATATGATATGATATATATATATATGTAACTAGGGGAATCAGTAGTGGCGATAGTATCGTACTCGTGTGACATCGGGTCGAATCCTGCTGGTTGCCTTATAACCCCTAGGGAGAATCGCACAGCCCACAAGCATGTATCCAGATAAATCGGGGTGAGAATCGAACTTAAGACCTCATTTTTATATTTCCTTCCATTTACACGGCACATGCCAATTGATCTACACCCCTGTAGATCGTGGATATGATCTTATTAATGACATGGATCCACCGTGTATTTTTTGTGGCCATGGTCTAGCATTTCATATCATGGATTTGCAATGTATTATTTGGTGGACATGTTATTTAGATTATGAGTATGTCTACCTAGGGAATGGTCTATATATGCTCTCATCCTTGGTGTTTGATTGCATGACTTCTTTAACTTCCGAACCTCCTTTTCTCTCTCCTCATGCTGCCTCACATGGACACTATTTTATTATAATGTGTTTCAACCACCCATTCCTTCATGGCCTCACACATTATAGCCTTAATTTCCACTCTACGAGCTATAAGGGAATACAATAGAAGGAGATAACCCAAACACATCTCTTTCTTGATATTTAGGGCCTTTTTTAGGGTCGTCGCTGGACACATAGGGGACATCACGTGACTATAGTTGCTAGACATCAGTATTCCAACAAGCAACTATTTTTCAAACCTTTTAGATTCAATGAATTATGAAGAGTTAAATGATGGGTGAGTTCGTTGGGCTCCAGTTTTGTCATATTTACGCTACACAAATACATTCATCATTACACATTATCCCTGCATTTTTCCAATAATATATCCCTAATCACACCATAAACCTCTATTGTCTCTTGTTATTCATCCTACGTGGTTAATACATAACTTTCTATATTTTTAGTGATTAAAAGATGATTATATCATGTTTTACTAATGACGGTTAATAAAGTGTGATTTGCATGATCAACATTCCTGTACCATTACTGCGGTTCAACATTCTGCACCAATATAACTATTCCCGTACTTGATATTGCAGCTTGTCATATTAGCGCACTTCTAGAATGAAATCAAGAACATGGGTTTTGTCCAGAATGATGTTGACATGCTAAAATTTGCATCATAATTCACCCAACTCACATGTGTGGACCTCCATCTCAGGGGGAATGATTCTGCAAAAATTAGCAACAATCTCAAATTGCCAACTTGCACCTTGATTTCTGTGCAGATGGTATCAGATCCAAAAATTCTACGATATGAGTTTTGTATAGAATGTGGAAAATTGAGTAAGACGTGGGAAATTTTTCAAAATTCAAATTGTTTTGAAATATATGGGTGGATATCTAACTCGAATCTGCCCAAATTAACGAAAAACCCAGATTTTTGTGATCTCATTCCAAAAATGTAAAATTTGAAATTTGAGCATTGGGATTCAGTCCTATCCACTCTTTAATGGTTTCTTGTGTATAATAAAAGGCTTCATAGGCTTGAAAGAGGCATTCATTTTGTAGTTAAAGTCAGAATGTTATTGTGAGAGTGATCTTCCTTTTTGTAATTTTTGAGTTTGATGGAATAAAGAATTAGTGTTTTGTGCATTCAAAGGGATTGACTTCCTTTTTGGCAGCAAATTACCTGATGGGTAGGTCCCCTCAACTTGGTAAGAATGCTTCCGTTTGTATCTTAACTAGTTAGCATTTCATTTATGTATGTTTCTTTTATTGTTCAATTTGTTTAAAGGTTAGAATTTCATTTACAGTTTGGTTTGTGTAGTTTGAATTCTAATGTTAGTTTTGCAGTTGTAATGTTAATTAGAACTTAGATTGTAAACCTCCCAATTGAATACATTATCACATTGAGATTTGAATTTTCTCTCCTTTCACATTTGTGTGCTTATATTTTTGTATATTCTTCATGTGCTCTGTTTTTATGTTGAATGGACTATGGACAATCCCTCATTGCATTTATCTCCTTCATCATTGATTTTCCATCCAATTTTCCCATCAAATATACCATTCCAATCACCCATTAGTTTCCTATTTTCCAAAACATTATAAAATAGAGTCTACTAACATATTATTGTTTGCATTCACTTATAAAATAAAACACACAAAAAACAGAGTTGTCTTATTCACTGCATATACTTAACTTTTCTCTTCCATATTTGCTCTTTTCCCCTCAACAAAATTTTCACATTGACTACAGATTTAATCATACAATATAATTATCCATTTCAAGAGAAGATTGACCCCTCTCTTTGCCTCATTCTCCATGCATGGAATCCATTCCCAGTCACATTGCAATTACATTTCATGACAAAGAATTGTCCTCTCTTTTTATCTACTCATTCCTTGTTTGGTTGAATGATTTCAAGTGCCATAACTAAATGAATATCAATACAAGATTCCACTTCTTTGAACTTTGTATTTATGAATTTCCATTCTTTCCCATATACATTTTCATTGCTTTCCATGCTTGCTCATTGTGATCGATGCATTTGATTGAGGACAAAGTTTGAGTTTAGATCTCATTTCCTATTAACTAGTTTTTAGCCATTTGATTATCTTCTTAATCACTACTGGAATCCATTGAAGGACATGAAGCTTAAGTAAGTTACTCATGATTAATCACATGAACATCACCCTGAGTGTATGAAAGACTGTGATCTAAGCCTTTATAGCACTAAGTTATTCTTGTGTCCCAATGATGAATACTTAGTGTTAATTTCCTGCATTTTGATTTTAATCACGACTTTGCTTTCATTCATTCCTTATTTCTTGTTTCGTTTATTGCATTAAAGAGTGGTTTTCTGACAATAGGATAGACTAGGCTCCAATCCTGCACATACTGTGCCTGCACCTCTAAGTCTATGACTCCCCGATGATAATTTAATGTGGGAATTAATAGTGCATATATTTTATCCCAACATAGTTGTATCTTCGTATCATGAGCCTAAGAATTCACATCATTCAAGTTTCTATTGGGTTCTAGAAGATATAGAAGCTCTCCCAAACCTCTTCCAAGGATCTATATAGTGAAGGTTAATCTTGAGCTTGAGAGAGAAGAATCAATTGCAGATTTACGTTTTCCATTTGCAGAGGGGATTTTCCTATTCATAATAGCCAACAATCAAAGTGCCTAGCCTTATCAAGAAGCCGAGGAGAAGAAAGGAGCAAGGATCCAAAGGAGGAATCATCAACATTCAAGGTATGAATTTTTGATGTAATTTCTTCATAATTAATGAATATATAATTGGTTTTCCTCCTAAACACGTTTGTATTTTAGTTGCAAATGTTTGGATTTGGTTCACTTCAATATAGATCATATTATATACAAGTAGATCTAGGATTCTAACACCAAGTAGAGAGGTGGAAAGGAATTGTTTGTCTTTTGTGTGCAGGAAGCAAATTGTAGAGACTAGAGTAGGAACTTTAGATCTGCAGTAGCCGGAATATACAAAGTTCAACCTACATATCAAGGTATGCTATCTCTACCACTCTTTAGGTTGGTTGTGAATCTATTTGCTTTAGTCTAGAAAATCCCTAGGAATATAGCCTTATTTTTATCTAGGATCAATAGGTAGATCCTAGGGATATCTTTCCATCTATCCTATGAGATCCTTGTGAGATGTATCCCATAACAATATGACACGTATTTTGAAGATGCCATGTAAAGGGGGAAAAAAATGTATGGAGTATCCACTCGCATATGTGCGAGGATAACGAAAGCAGTATTTTGGATAGGATCTCAGCTACACGATTCCTTGCAATTTTATGGGATAGGGATGCTATACAATTATTTTCCACTTGATCACTTGATGTGTATCATATACGCGCGAGCAGTCCGAAACAATGAATTATACCACTTTTCCCCTGAGTTTGTAATACCTTTTTGCATGGTCGTTGGTTTCCCCTTTACCGCATATGAACATAAAGTGTTGGTTGCTCCTTGTCCTCTTGCAAAGAGAGGCCAATCTATCCCTGCAATAATGCAAGGCATGATCAAGTATGTTACTCTCTACTTAGTATTGGTTTCATGAGATGAGATTAAACCCCATATTTTCGTGGTTCGACCTAGAGAATATTTTCATCTTGGGAATGGATATATTACCCAAATTAACCTTTGATATTATCTCTACTATCCTATAAATAATAAGATTCTCTCATGGGAAAATAAGGGAGAAAGAAGAAATACAACTTATTATGACAGTTTGATTACAAAGCTTGGGAAAGGACTACATCAACTTCTTTGATTGTAATTTGTAATCCATTTTTTTCATTAATAGAAGATGTACAAAATGTTTCCCTCTACTTGGATGTATATGTAATTGCTATGTTTCCTTGTGGAGAGTTAATGTTTTCATGAGTTATGATACATTAGTACATATATTATTAATTTATACATGATTAGTTTGATCTCGTGAAAGGCTTATATTTATCCATGTGTGTATATCTAAGCTGGTAAGCGCGAAGGGAATATTTGTGGGAGTTAACAACTAAGGAGAGTGCAGGGACAACCGTCAAATCTCCAAGTAAACATTTTATTATATGAACTCATAGATTATTATCGTGTATAACTTAGATCTAGGAAAATCCTTAGTTTACATATTTATTATGTCTTAGGTTTAGGAAGAGACTAAGGGAGGTAACTCCTGCAGGGTGAAAATATCCTACAACAAGGGTTGGTAGAGGCATACAAATGGATAAGGTCATCCCTGCAGAATAGAGGATCTGAGCCCTGGATTTAGTGGTACGAGGGACACCTGCACGATGGTGGGTGACACATTGTCTTAATATTCAAAGTTGGACGCAAGTGATTGAGTTGATTAAAGTTCAATCCCATCCCATCACCAATTTCGAACTGGCCAAACGATATAAGGGTATTGAGGATCCCTTGGAACACTTTTATTTTTTCAAATGACACTGGAATTCTAAGAATATTACTCAAACCCAATGAGTCCATTGGTTTTTCCACACTATGGATATGGTCCCTAGAAGATGATATACTCTAGAGGAGCTCATGAGGAAAATAGTCGACTAGACCCATATGAGCTCCCAATTATTCTTAACATTCAACATCACAACATCACAACATAAGGTCTAGATCAAAGAGAGGCTCTCCTTTATATTGTGGATTTTATTTTTCATGGGTAACCAAAGGAATCCACACCTAGGGTGGTCTACTCGTATCATCAGTTAGTGGAAAAAATAAAGGACGAAGTCCATTGTTGGAATATCAATGTTGATAATATCGATGACGATGACCCACGCGTCATCGATATCAAGGAATTCAAATGAGAGGGTCCACTCAAAGGTAAGGTGGTAGAGATAACTGCACCATACTATAATGGCCTGATTAAAACCAGGAAACATAATATTGTCACTGAGGAAGAACCCAAGATGGCCATCATTTGAGATTATTGGGATAAGGAGATAACCACTCAAGTTGTTGATCTCCTCAAGGAATATGAGGACTTGTTTCCCCATAGATTTTTTGAAATGAGAGGCATTGTAGGATCATTGGGGGCCATGAAGATTCAAGTCAAATGAGATTCCAACCCTGTCAAGAGAAGGCATTATCGATTAAATCCAAAATATAAGGAAAAGGTGCATAGAGAATTGGATCAGATGTTGGATTTTGGGATCATTGTACCTGTGGAAGAGTTAGAATAGATTATTCCTATGGTTGTGCAACCCAATAATACTAGTGATATTTGAATCTATGTAGATCTGAGAAGTCTCAACATAGTTGGTGTCCATGACCTTTTCCCTACACCTTTCACAGATGGGGTGATGGAAAATGTTGGTGGATGGGAAGCCTAATCTCTTACAGACAAATTTTTAGGGTATCATTAGGTTTGGATTGTAGAGGAGGATAAAGCCAAAACCAACTTGGCTACATGATAGGGGTCCTTTGCATACACTCTAATTCCCTTTGTATTAAAGAATTCCCCCAAAGTATTTTCCTGGATAATGGTCGTAGCCTTCAAAGAATTCATCCATAAGTTTCTTGAAGTTTACTTGAATGATTGGATCATGTTCATTTTGTTGAAGGAACATATGTAATCCCTTTGGTTGATGTTGGATTGATGCCGTTATCTCCATATTTCATTGAATTTGAAGAAACGCATCTTTTGTACACCCTTTGGCACATTGTTGGGCCACGTCGTGCGCAAGGATGGATTGGTGGTGGATCAATATAAGATAGTTTCCATCTTGGATATGGTGGCCCCCACTTCAGTTAGGAAGATGCACACCACATTGGGTCATACATGATATTACCAACAGTTCATTCAAAACATCATGTCCCCATTTTTTGGGTTCCTCTATTTTGCAGTAGAAGGGACTTTCGTGGCTTGTCAGTGGGAAAAAGGGAGTAAAAAGGGGTCATTTAATGTCACTTAGTTAGGATATGTTATTTGTAAAGTGAAATTAGGGAAATAAATTAAATTTAGATTAATAAGTTACTTAAACCATTATTTAAGAAAATTTTAATCTTAAAGTAAAAGTAAAAAGGTGATAAGGGTCACATTTGATTTGGTAAAAAGGGGAGAATTCTAGAATACATGGAAAAAGGATAAAAGGAGGGGTAGAGCCTCACTTTGGAATTATGATTTGATCTCTCATTTTGAAGTGTTCTTGGAGGCATTGTTTTGTTAGGGTTTAGAAAAACCCTTCCACTTTTGGTTTGGTTTTAGTGGTGCAATATCCACCCTAGATAAACAAGGAGGAGGATCCATACATGGTCTTCATTGGAGCTTCAGTTTTGGGTTTATTTTCAGTTGGAGGTAGATCAAATTGCATTGGAGATTATAAAACTATCCATGGGGGTCGATCCAAATTTTTCAAGTACAAGAGGGCGTCGAAAGGCCTATCAACAACATCCTTGCTGGTTGAAGATGAGGGTACCGCGAGGCCCCACTAGTTTCCCAGAATTGTTCTGCAAGGATCTTTGCAGACTAAAATTTTCTATAGGAGGGTTTCTGAAGGCTTCCTCATTGGTTGAACACCAATATTCATGTGATTCCCCACATGATTCCCAACCTCGTCCCACAAGGATCTACATAAGAGGGTTTTATGGATTTAGTAGGCTCTTTTGGTCATATTCGTGAGGGTTTGTAAGGCCATTTACATAATAGAAATTATTAGAGTAGAGAATTGTAGGGTTTGGAGGGCCTTGAATTAGTGGACATCATAGATTGGCATCATTCTATGTTTTCTTCATATTATTTCTATTAGTATATTTTGCAGTTGCCTTACAACCATTAGACCTATGTGATTAGAAGTATTTTGTAGTTGTTATTACAACCATTAGATATCTTTGTATTGCTGAGATTTTTGGGGTTTCACACAATAATAAGATGCCATGGTTATCTGCTCTATTTTCTATGTAATGGATGCATGCAATATGTTTGAAAATATTCCTATATGAGAAAACTATTTGTAAGAAGCTAACAACAAATTTAATGCAAATTCTTGACACATTTACACAAGGTTAATTAACAATTTTTGGATAGTAAACATAATATTCCCACCTAGATTAGTTAGGGACATTACAGTTGTATCTTAGTTGGTAATATTGCCAACCTAAGGGGAAACAGTGGGGAATAAATCATATTGGGTTCATACATGTGTAATAAAGGATGGTAGTAGGGTTTTCACTCATGTGGTTAAGAGGTATGGAGGAATATCCAAAGCCTATGGATGAAATATCAAGGAGGCTAGTAGCAATTCAAAACATGCCTTACCACTACCAGAAGTATCTAGCATTGGGTGAGGAGATCCATCCATATTCTACCCTGAAGTATGGATGCTAGCCCAAGAATGTGGATGAGGATTCCTTTAAAGGCACAAGTAAAAAATTAAATAAAACTGATCATGAAGGACAGGTGGGGGAGCATACATCTAGCCATGTTGAAGATATGTGTGTAGAGGAAGATTGAACAACAATCTATGATGCATCATCCGAGCTAGCCGATGAGGATGATGACACTAGTGTATAAAATGGGTATACCTCTGATGCAAAAGATGAGGATACAACATCTTGTCCTACTTTTGATGACCGTGAGGAAATATTCCAATTATTTGATGTTGTGGATCCAACATCTTCCCCTGTGTATGATGTTGATGATGACATACCTCATCCTATTTATGACATGATTGTACCAGAATGTGACAACAAAGGAAATGAATTGATAAAAGGGATTATATAAGAAAACTTGCACGAGGAGGATATCCCACATTGCATGTCATCATCGAGTATTCAGTTTCTCCCTTATTTGATATCCCATGCCATGTCGATGAAATGACATTGCGTGAATTAGAGAACTGATTATTGGGAACAAAGGAGCAAGTTGTGTAGGTGTTGACGATGACATATCGTACTCATAAGTTTATAGAATACCTTATGTGGAAAACCTAGATGGAGGAGAGACAAACATGAATTACAGGTGGAGTCACTAATTCCCAATTACGCACCATCAAAGAATCACTAGAGAAAATAAAATCTGATTACTTGCAGTTGTTCATGGATAGTGACCTTTCTCTCAAGTTAGCTGAGGATAAGGAAAGGGATATTGAGGAGCTCTGTTACCATCTTAGTTTGGCATGCTCTTCATCATTGATAGAAAAAATAATTCCATCATCTTTGGCAGTAGTGACACATGAGGGTGTGAGTATCACTCATGATATGAGGGAGGAGCCTTTTGTGACAATTCCACTTGAGGAGCAATTTGAGTTGTAGGTATTTGAGGACATGTTAGACACAAATGGTTTTGAACATGCACCTATTTTGCATCACATGAATCATGATCCATTTCTTGTGGCTCAAGGATTAGCTACAAAGGAGGTAGATGAGAAAATTCCTTGTGGACCAGCCAGGGAAGTATATGAACCAATTGATTGGAGGCTTGAGTATAGGATAGATGTGGATACATCACTCTAGGATCCAAGACCAATTGATATTAGTGAAGTGATTTATACAGTGGAACATATAGGATATAGGGTGGTACATGATGATACATGGGTGTGCCTTGATGTACAACAATATACAAATGTGTTCAATGGTGTATAGTGGGGTTTTGGAGTGATTCCTCTGGGGAGACCTCCTGACAAGGGCTTCAAAAATATCATTGAGTTTGGTTCACCTAGGATCGATGAGTGGATGGATGAGCTTCATGGAGATGAATATTCCTTAGAGATTGATATTCAATTGGGATATCATCAGATCAAGGATAGATATCAAGATACCCACAATATCACCCTCAGATGTTACCTTGAGTCCTTGGTCATACCATTAGGGTTGACCCACACACTTGACACTTTCTAGTCTTGCAGGTAGTGGCAGTGGCATCAAGTGCTATTTTTTGATGCCAAAAATATATGGAGGGTTCACTTGAGTCAAATAGTTGAGGTAGGTAGGATTATATCCATGTTAGAGTTCTTTCATTTGGGATATGTGGTCGGAACATAAGAGGAGGTCCATATTGTATTAGTTTAGTTCATAGAGATTTTAGCTGACAGAGTGGTGGATGAAATTATCTACTACGAAGATCACACACATTGAGTCCCTGAGTCCACACTTAGGGAGGATATTATGAGGTCTATATATGATTCACCTTTGATAAGGAATTTTGGGTATGCATATGAGTATGAGGAACCGCACGTGACAAGTTTAATTTCTAGGGAGGAATTCATACTCCATAGATTTCTTGAGTATAGTTACAGTGATCAGGTTAGTAGATTTTCCAATGCAATTTGGTAGGAGACAAACAAAGTTGTAGTCACAAAATTGATTCCTAATATTTTGTTTCTATCAAATATAGGCATACCAGAGACTTGGCTCATTTTAACTTCGATTGTTACCGGTATGGAACCACGACAAATAGTAGGTACTGGGAGTTCTGAACTTCCCATTTGGTGGTGGGACTAGGGAGTTCATATTAGTGATAAACTGACTCAAATGATGACAATCGATAGGGTGGTGATGATGATTGGTTTGCGTCATTATGTGGATATTGTGAGAGGAGTTGATGAACCTTATTATGTATGGTGAGGTAGATGTTTTCTCACAATTCCCAAGATCGAGTCTATCTGCGGATTGGTAGACATTGATTTCAATGAGATTCCTAGGCGAGATATGATCCAGGATAATGAGTTTAGATTGGGGTTCCAGGAGAGGAGGATGCAGACTAGATGCATTGGTATGATGATGATCAAAGTGGTGCATCATCAACATGGTGATACCTTTCAACGATTAGTTTAGGACCCCGAGGTTAAATTGCCTGAAATTTCAGTTACTATTAGAGATGTGAGCACTGATTTTGACTTCCCGAAGTTTACTTTTGGGAGTGGTTTCTTGGAGGAGTGGTATAGACCGCGCACTTGGAAAAATCAACATGCTAGAAAAAGGACCAACAATCAGAAAATGAAGAAATTAAAAAATTGGCGATTACGGCGAAAAAGTGCCAACTGGCAGCAATTATGGTCATAAAAGGAGGAAATTTGAAAAATGGCGGTTAGGCCAGAAAGGCGCCAACTGGAATCAATTATGAAATTCAATGAAAAAGTATGAATAAAGAACCATTACATTAATCAAAATTGGGGAAACTTCTCTGAGAAGCTTCACAACTCGCCTATATAAAGGGGAAATGCGGGAACCATAAGACCCATCGTTAAATCGTGAAATTTCAGAGAGATAGAGCACACAGAGCTGAAGTGAATTGACACAGGGAGAACCAGTGAAGAGTTAGTCAGTGAAAACCAACCAGTACCCACGATGGAACTATTGATATTATGGTAGTTGCAGGATGTATTTACCTCCACGTGTAACCCTGACAAGAATAAAATATTTTGGGAAGCAAGAAGTAACCCTAAAGCATTGAACATAACCCTAGAAGACAAGTCAGCTCAAGGAGATAAATAATATTAAGTATTTAGTCTCTAGAATGAGAAGTTGGCCCAAACAGCCCAGGAAACAATATAAATACAAGTAGTCAGACCTCATTTTGTACACACTCCTCCAAATTGCAGCTGGGAAGAAGTGTGCACTACAGAAACTGGGCTAGTGCGCAATTCTGGGGAGCAGTTGCAGCTGGCAGCTGCCGCAATCTGGTTTCCTGGTTTAGGCCTAGACTTTCTGTTGGTTATGGTTGTACTTTCTGATCAGTCTTGGTTATCTTTATGCATTATCCTTGGTTGGCTATTGGTTTTCTTCCAAAATCATTCTCTGTCAAGGTTAAGGTGCTCGAGGGTGGCTTCGGCCTATGGTTGGGTGACAACATTGCTATATTCTCTATGGTTAAACGAGTACATCCATTACTTTCTAATAGGTTATGGGCACACACTATCTTCAGACAGTTTAACCGTTGGAAGATATATTAGGAGGTTTTTCTCAGTTATAGTTGCAATTGCAATCAGTTTTTTTTGTAGCAACTAAACCCTAACCCTCTTATTGAGGCACCTTAAGTGAAGAGATTGACCTAATTTTTGGATAGCCTGGTGCACCCTATCCTAGCTCACCTCTTGGTATTCTCAACAAGCCAAGACATCAAGTTTGAGTTTTTGGTCAAAGTCAAGGTTGACCAAGTCAAAGAAATCATGACTTACTCTATGAAGTCAGAAAAAAAGTTAGAAGGGGCTTCTAACTTCAGAGCATGGAAGACAAGGATTGACCTCATCCTTGCTAAGAATAAAGTGTTGAATATCGTAAAAGGAAAGATCGTGGAACCATAATTCGAAGAAGGAAAAGAGAAGGAACCTCAGAACATTGCAGTTATAAAGAAGTTCAAAGACAATGACATCAATTCCACGAGTATCATAATGGACTCTATAAAAGACCACTTGATACTCTACATATCCCATCTTGACTCATATAAGAAGATGTATGATTCCCTAACAAACCTCTTCTCAGTCAGAAACATTGGACTGGTAATAAGTCTGAAGAATGAGATCAGTGAAATGAAAATGAATGATGATGATAGCATAACATCATACTTTGTGAGAATCTCTCAGTTAAGATATCAACTACAAGCTATTGAAGAGACCATTTCAGAGAAGGAAATGGTAAATATAGTACTCAATGGTCTTCCCAAGACATGGGATGCATTTTCCGCAAGCATGAACACAAGGAAGGAGTATCCTACATTTGAAAAACTTTGGACTTGATGTGCACAAGAAAAATCAAGGATTAGTGCAAAAGAGAAACCCCAAAAGAAATACTATGATCAAGCCTTCATAGCAAGGTTTAAGAAATTTAGGAATAAAAGGAAGTTTGGCTCAAGGAAGAAGCCAAATCAAGAGAAAGATATGTCAATAATACAATGCTTCAATTGTCAAAAATATGGTCACTACAAGAATCATTGTCCCGAGATAAAGAAAAGGAAGGAAACAAACGAAGCATCAGTTGTCGAAGAAAGGAAACCCTCAAAGAAGACCAAGCAGGATAAAACATACTTCTTCTTATAAGACAAGGTAACAATATTCTTCATAGTTCTTGTACATACCATGTTTACATAGTTTCTTTACATATCTTGCATATCTATTTCTTAGAAGATAAGATGTTCAAAGAGAAACAATACTTATGGAAGAATAAATAGATAAGGATTGATATCACGATGACTCTAAGACAAGAAATGCACATGGAAAGATGAAGTACATTGACAATCCTTGGTGACAATTCCTGTGGAAGATATTACAACTACCGAAATCATAATCAAACTTGAAGAAACCTAGAAGAGGTAAAAACTGACAGAAGTCAACAATCAAATGGAAAAGACTTGTGACACTTCACAGAAAGCAATAAGGATGCAGACATAAGCGTTGACTCTCTTAGATGGAGGGAGCCGATTATATAATTCCAAAAGAAGAGCATGCATTCATGCATGAAGCAAGGATTAGGAGGGAGATAATCCTAGATAATATGATCCATTGAAGATTATGAAGTATCTATCCATGTTCCCAACAATGGAAGCAACCATGAAAACCAACACGTGTTCGGTCTGACTTTAGAAGAAGTCTTCTTCGAAAAGAAGCCTTAAAGTATCATTGGTTTTCTGTCCACATCCATGATCCTACTATGAAAGGAAGAAGGTTGGAAACTTCAAGGAATGGAATCTATAGAAAACTCCATGGACCCAAGAGCTAAAGAGAAACATGAGGAAGAACATGAAGATTCCAAGAGAGAAAGAAAATCTAGAACAACCAGTCATTATATCAAGAATCACAAGACTACCATCTTGGTTTGAACCCACTAGAAGCAATCAAGCAGAAGAAACATAAGTTGTGATGAAGAACAATGTATGAAAGACTTATGAATAGAAGCACTGCAAGATTTAGAACTAGAGGTTCTCCCAGATGGAGGGAGAAGACTATGATGATTGCTTGTTCCAGTAAACCAGACATACCTCTACATGAGCCATTGCATCTTTTGCAATATCCATGGGTTGGAGTTTACATCAGAGGATTGTAAGGAATGTTATCCTCAACAAAGTAATTGAACAAGAAGAATATGTAGAGAAACCTCAAGGTTTTAAGGTATACCAGAAAGAGACTCTTGTATGCAGATGGAAGAATATCTTGTATGGATTAAAACAACTTGGTGCAGAGCCTCCAATGCACAACCAAAGTGTGGTGAAAAATTTCTATAACAAAGATATTGTATTAGAATGATTACTCAGAATTCTAGGATGATGGTTTAATAATCCATGACAAACTCTCATGATGACAGAAAAAGTACCACTTGGATATGTTCCAGTTTGAGCCTTGCCACGATGCTATGAGCTAGCAGGAAACAAAAGAGATGAATCCAACTATGATATACTATAATGATCAGAGCTATATGAAGCCTTAAGAGAAAACCAGTGTTCTAGAAAGACCGAAGTACATTGAAATCAAGCATTACATTCTCCATGATGAAGTCTAGAAAAGAGAAGTGATTCTCAAATATCTATCTCCACAGATGAGAAGATAACATACATTTTGGTAAATCCTTTGTCCAAGATGAAAGAGTTTACATACTCAAGAAACAAGTTGAATCTTGTGGAGATGAATTCCTTATTAAAAGAGAAGAGATGAATCCCAGGTTGGGAGGGAGCACTGGTGTGCTATTGATTTATGGAAAATCATTTTTCAAGTTCGAAAAATGGTCTAGGATGAGCAGTTCCTTTCAAGTTTGGAAAGTGGTTTAAGATTTCTGACGGATAGGAATTTTCCAGTTCATAAAATGGTCCATATCGAATGATCATTTTCGTAATGAAAATAGTTCGATGGATTGCTAAAGTACCATATACAACGATTCCCCTTGTGGCCAGTGTGGGGGAATGGTCTAGGAAAGTCTCTCTTCTTGGCAGTCACTCTCAGTAGTGGTCAAGAAGACTGGTCCTCCTTATCGGACAATCATTCTTTCGAATATCACAGTTGTGAGCAGTTTCGAAGAATGGTCTGTTTCAGATCTTGGTGCAGGACAATCATTTCCTTAGGAAATGGTCCGGACAATCATTCCCTAGGAAGATTCATTCTCTCTAGGTTTCACTTTGTTTAGTTCCATAGGAATGGTCTAGGTTCAATAATCAGGGACATGCATTATCTAGGGTAGACTCATTCTCTCCAGGTTGCACTTTGTTTAGTGCCAGAGGAATGGACCAGATAGGTGAATGGTCTAAGCTCATAAATCAAGAAAGTTATTCTTCTATGCTTGAGAAGAATAGTCCTATAGATCATGACTGATGTTTTACCTTTTGAGGGCAGATGCTCTTCCATATCTCACAGATGTGAGTGGAAGAATGGCCCAGATGATTTAGTTTATATCATGACATTGTTTTTCTGTGCAGGTTTATATTAGATGATATGATTGCTATAAAGAATGTATGTCTTTGGACAATAGATGTATGCTACTATGGTGGATTTGTTCCAATGGTTGTGAATATGTGTCACTGATTAAGTAGCTATGTGCTACTTGGTGTGGTAGTGTACCACTGGATTGTAGTTGTGTACTACTATGGATAGACATAGTTGTGTTCTATTGAAATGAAATTGTTCTGATTGCCTTGTAGATTATCAATAGTGTTAAAAATGATCATCAGCGAGATGGATAGTCAGTGTGCTCATGGACAAACATTCTCTAGGAAAAGAATGGTCCAGATAGAATAGATTTCTGGTGGACAAGTATTCTCTCTCTGTTGAATGGTCCAGGTTGACAGTTTGTTGACATGTCATGGACTAGTATTTTTCTAAGGCACAGATTGTGGCCCAATTAGGAAAATAGTTCGGGACTGATATTTTCTAAGGCGTATAGGTTGAGACATATCTCTATAGTACATATGACCCGATTAGAAAATAGTCCTAGACTGACATTTCTATAGGAATGGTCTCTATAGTCCATGGCATAGATTTTAGCATCTGTTAGGACATTCATTCTTCTAGGATGCATGTCCAGATTAGAAGAATGGTCCTTATATCACTCTATGAAGTGAGTAACTTATTCAACATCATGCCCGATTACTCAGATAGAGTATGATTGCAAGATATGTTGCAGTTGATGCTATCATATGATAGTGATGATGGTGCTCATGATCTAATAATGAGATAACTTGTATGGCTATGATGATGCAACCAGTTGAATGGTATGTTTGTGCTCAAGACCATTGCCTTCAATATCTCCCTCGCTAGGAGGGAGTGTTGATATTATGGTCACTGCGGGAGGTATTTACCTCTACGTGTAACCCTGAAAAGAATAGAATATTTCGAGAAGCAAGAAGTAACCCTAAAGCATTGAACATAACCCTAGAAGACAAGTCGGCTCAAGGAAATAATCAATATTAAGTATTTAGTCTCTAGAATGAGAAGTCGGCCCAGACAACTCAGGAAAAAATATAAATACAAGTATCCAGACCTCATTTTGTACACACTACTTAGAATTGCAGCTGGGAAGAAGTGCACACTGCAGGAACTGGGCTAGTGCACAAGTCCAGGGAGCAACTGTAGCTAGCAACTGCTACAATTTGGTTTCCTGGTTTAGGCTCAGACTTTCTGTTGGTTATGGTTGGAATTTCTGATCAGTCTTGGTTATATTTATTAATTAGCCTTGGTTGGATATTGGTTTTCTTCTAGAATCATTCTCTGTCAAGGTTAAGGTGCTCAGGGGTGGCTTTATCCTATGGTTGGGTGACAATATTGTTGTATTGTCTATGGTTAAACAAGCACATTCATTACTTTCTAACAGGCACCACCAAATATGGGTGCACCGAGTCAAGTAGGGAGGAAAAAACTATTAAGGTTTAAGCTATTATTAGAGTTCTTTTCATTTCACTAGATAACAATAACATAAGATAGGATCACTGAGAAATACACAATCACAAGAGACAAATCATTTATCCTGGGAAACCGTGATGGGGGAGAAAACCCATCAAAACTTCCTTATTATAGATAGCCAATACAATGCCAAGAGATAACTCAAACAAATACAGAAAGTCCTCTCCCAAGAATGCGCCTCTCTCTCTCTCT
>JZKD02S1673668.1:472574-483907 GCA_000966675.3 Picea glauca | reverse complement strand
CCAAAACTTGCTCCTCAATGAACAAGTGAGTGTGCGTACACATGCGACGCTAGACTCTTTATTTATAGAATTCTGGCATGTGTGGACAGAGGTGTCTTTTCACTAGCAGGGCTGACTTCTTCTTCTGGGTGGTTATATCCACCTTTAATATATTCTGGGGCCGACTTCTTATTCTGCCTATTAAAATTATGTTTTGACCAATCCACAAAAGGGGATTCGGTCTTTTACAATAGACGACATGATCAATTTGCAATAGGGGATTGATCTAATGAATAATACAACAATAATAATTAGAATACACTTTGCAGTTACATTATTTCAACACTCCCCCTTAACAAGAAGGGTATTCTACAACAACATCAAGTGAGAGAGAGGACAACATCATCAACAACATCAGGTGGGTGAGAGGACAACATCATCAATATCATCTTGGAACACTGACTGGTGTATCTATAAATCATCGAAAGTTTTTCTCATCATCAACACAAAACAGAGGTTGGAGCATCATCAACATAGCATGGAGCTGGAGTAGCATCATCATCCTCATCAGTATGAGGCTAAGGTAACATCATCATCATCTTCAGCATTAAATCTGAAATAATATCATCATCATCATCTTCAGAAAGGACTCAGGAGCTGAAGTGGCATCATCATCATCATCATCTTCATCAAGAGGCTGAAGTGGCATCATCATCATCATCTTCAGCAAGAGGCTGAAGTGGCATCATCATCATCATTTTTAGAAAGAGGTTGAAGTGGCATCATCATCATCAACTACATTGACTGGATTAGTATAACACTAATACATCCTTATCATCAATAGAAACACAAGGTTGATACAAGGTCAAAAGAAACAATATCACAACATAAAGGCTAGCAACACATCATCATAGAATGAGGTTGACAATACAACACGAGGTTGGCAATACATCACAAGGCTGTAAACACATCATAATAATTAAGCTGACACATCATCACAACAATTAAGGTGGAACATCATCACAACAATTAAGCTGGAACACCACACAACAATTAAGATGGAAAACACCATACAACAATTAAGCTGGAAAACACCACACAACAATTAAGATGGAAACACCATACTAGAATGGCTTTACATCATAGCCATTAAGCTAGAAGCACAGTACTAGGATGGATTTATGTCACAACAATTAATCTGGAAGCACAATACTCGACTTGCTTTTCGTCATAACAATTAAGCTGGAAGCACGATACTAGACTGGCAGCTTTACGTCACAACAATTAAGCTGGAAGCACAGTGCTAGGCATATCTCAACACAAAAACTAGACTGAATTTATGTCACAACAATTAAGATGGAAGCACAGTAATATGCATATCTCAACACAACAACTAGATTGGCTTTACATCACAACGATTAAGCTGGAAGCACGGTACTAGGAATGTCTCAACACAACAACTAGACCGACTTTACATCACAACGATTAAGCTGGAAGCACAGTACTAGGCATATCTCAACACAAAAACTAGATTGGCTTTACGTCACAACGATTAACCTGGAATCACAGTACTAGGCATATCTCAACACAACAACTAGATTGGCTTTACGTCACAATGATTAAGTTGGAAGCATAGTACTAGGCATATCTCAACACAACAACTAGACTGGATTTATGTCACAACGATTAAGCTGGAATCACAATACTAGGCATATCTCAACACAACACTACTCCCCCTTTCCAGGGAGGTCCTTTCAGACTATACCAAGCTTATCTTGAAAGTGCTCAAACTTTACACAAGATAGAGGCTTGGTCAACACATCAACAACCTATTCATCCGTGCTAACATATTGGAGCTTTATGGCTCCTCTCTGCACAATGTCATGGATGTAATGATATCAGATCTCTATGTGCTTTGACTTGTCATGAAATACATGATTCTCTGTCATCTTTATGCAGCTCTGATTGTCACATAGGATCGTGGTTGCTTCCATCTCTAGGTCAAATAGACCAGTCAACAACTTTCGAAGCCATATAGCTTCGCAGCTGGAAGAACACACAACAATGTATTCTACTTCCTCTGTATTGAGAGAAATGTTGGATTGCTTCCTACTGTGCCATGAGATCATGACTGATCCCAAACTGAAACAACATCCTGAAGTGCTCTTCCTGTCAGAGACACTTTCAACCCAATCTAAATCAGTGTACTCGCTCAATGTGAAATCATGATCTCCATCATAACTCAGACCACAATCTAATGTACCTTTAAGGTACCTAATCACATGTTTTGTAGAAACTAGGTGAACATGTCTCGGTTCTACTAGAAACTGACTCAAATTGTTCACGGTAAAACAAATATCTAGTCTGGTGTTTGTCAGGTACATCAATGATCCAATGATTTGTCTATACAAAATGGCATCAATCAATTCTAACGAAGTGTCGACTAATAGCTTCAAATTCATTTCCATGGGTTTATTCATGGACTTGCACTCCAACATGTCAAATCTCTTTAGGATTTCGATTGCATACTTCCCTTGGTTAAGGAAGATCCTCTCTGGACTCTACCATACCTTAAGACCTAAGAAATAATGCATTAGGCTAAGGTATTTCATCTCAAATTATGAAGTGAGCTTCTTCTTACATTCGGTGATGAGCTTTTCTTCTCCAGTTAAGAATAAGTCATCCACATACAACAAAAATATCACCAGCTCATCGTTCATAACCTTGAATTAGAGGTTAGAATCTTCTTTACTCTTGGTAAAGCCCAAGCTTGTCAGAAAACTTTCTATGCTACCATACCAAGCTCTAGGATCTTGCTTCAATCCGTACAGAGCCTTCTTCCACTTGAATACATGAGACTTCATTTCTTCAACTTCAAATCCTTGAGGTTTCTCTATATACACTTCTTCTTCGATGACACCATTTAGGAAATCTGTCTCTACGTCCATATGGTGTAACTTTCACTTCATCTTAGCTGCAGGGGCTATGATGGTTTTGATCGAAGTGTATCTAGCTACATGAGCGAATGTCTCTTCATAGTCAATGCCTTCCTTTTGATAAAATCCAGGAGCGATAAATCTTGCTTTATACTTCTCAATACTTCCATCAACAGTATGTTTTATTTTGAAAATCCATTTGGAAGATACCACATCCTTGCTCTTCGGTCTGGGAACTATTTCCAATACATTGTTATTTATTATGGATTGGTATTCTTATGTCATGGCATCTGCTCATTATTTCTTCTGAATGGATTCTTCAAATAAGGTAGGCTCTTCTTCTAGGAGATCACACATCAAATCCATATAACTGGAGAATGGCTTAGGTCTCTTCACCTGTCTTGCGGTTCGATCGGGAAGTTCTCCATATTGAATAATCTCCCTAGACCAAGCATGATTTCTCTTATGGGAAATCATCATCTATGGAGGTTTTTAAAATTCTACCATGTCATGATCTTCTAGAATTTCCTCATCAGGGGAAGTTACGACTTCCTTCACTGGTTCTGCAACTCTGGGAACCTCCCTCATTGATTCTACAACTCTGGGAGCTATGATTTCCTCTTCATATATTTCTTCAAGCTGGCATCTTCATCAAAGTTCACATCCCTGTTGATATCTTACAGGGTATACTTGGTGTTTCATACCAAGTCTAAATATGAAAGACCGAGTCAGGCTTCAAACAAGGTCTGCTTCCCGTTCTACTATTCATTCATCTTTGGAGCCTTCTACTCCTTTCAATCAATCTTCATTTGAGATACTCTGAATCTCAAGAGATAGCTTCTTCTTCATATTCTTTGGTGCAAGAGTGCATATGGTCATGTACATAGTCTTCTTCAAGTCTCATATAATATGTTGCCTTCTGCAACCTTCACTATATCTTTCTCAGGGTTATCACCTATGACCTGAAACAAGGTCAACAAAACAATAATCAAGAATAATATCCTTTTGATAATAATATATAAAGAAATAGCACAAATAATAATCACAATAGATCCTTTAGAGCTATCATTCGTATATTTTCTGAAGCAACGATCAAAAGTAAGAGATACACTACGAAATGAGGTCAACACTCTTATAGTGTTGTGATCGAACATTCCTCCATGGAAACCTGGAACTAACACACGAGGTTTCTCCTAGAGGAGGTGTTAGTTGTATCAGGCAAATGATTTCATTAAGTATTTACCTCTATATTCTCACATTCTACCAAGTATAATACTTTACAAAGACTGTTATCTCAACTATAGTGGTTACTTGTAAAGGGGTAGTCATCAATTTGTCATGTGTACCTTTAAATCTTATCAACTTGATTAATCAAACCCGAAGCCTTGTCCTCAAGAATGAGTGTGCTTGATTTTCTTCCAAGTCTCCTCCACTCAAGATGACAAGTGCTTTCTTCAACCTGTCTTCTGTACTAAGACAATATGCTATCTTGACAGAAGGTTGGGTTAGAGGATAAACTCTATGATCTCAAATTTTAATCCATCTAATACCTTGACTTAGATTTTGACCAAAGGTTAGAATGATGGTCATAGATACAACATGCAACATTGATCAAAATAATGTCATAACAGATAGATGCATATCAGAATAATCACACCTGGGTTGCATAATTCCTATGAATGTGTTGGATCTTGAGATCCTTCTAGATCTATGGCAAGAGATCCCTTCTCCTGCAAATACCCTTTAAAGCTTAACCATTTAAACATGTGTGAGTACATAACTCTAACGACATTTCCAGGTAGAGGCACTATCTGGTAGCATCAGTAATGATCACCAACTCTTAATAACTTCAAAGGTGACTGCAACTGGTACTTCGGCTATAACTGCAACTGCAATTGATACTGCAACTGGTTTTGAGACTGCAACTACAACTACAACTTAGGGTTTTATAAGGAAACCCTAAATTTTCAAACTTTAAATTTTGAAATTCTGATTCAGGGGATAGATGCGTTGAGCTCAGGAGAGTAAGCTGGTGCAGTCAGATTTATGAAAATCCAACTTTTACCCCCTCAAACTTGACCAACAGATTTCTGGACTGGTGCTTCTGGTTTTCTGGTACTTCTGGTACTCTGGTACTTTTGGTACTCTGGTTTTCTGGTACTTTATGAAAACTAGTGTTTCACTTTCCTGGAGATCTAGCCACTAAAAATTTGCGCCGAGGATGCCAAAGTGATCCTTGAGGAAGGGCACACTTTTCTAGATGGTTTTAGGGCTAAAATACTTCACCAACAAAAGCCCTAATTTGCATGTACGACAATAGTGATGTTTTTCACTTTCTCTTGTGAAAGGTGCTCTCTTCATCTTAGCTCTGATACCATGTTAAGGTTTAAGATATTATTAGTGTTCTTCACATTTCACTAGATAACAATAGCATTAGATAGGATCACTGAGAAATAAACAATCACAAGAGACACATCATTTATCTTGGGAAACCCTCATGGGGGATAAAACCCATCAAAACTTCCTTATTATAGATAGCCAATACAATGCCAAGAGATAACTCAAAAAAATACATAAAGTCCTCTCCCAAGAATGTGCCTCTCTCTCTCTCTCTCTCTCTCTCTCTCTTCTCCAACTGCAGCTCTGAAACTTTCTCCTCAATGAACAAGTGAGTGTGTGTACAAATGAGGTGCTAGCCTCTTTATTTATACAATTTTGGCATGAGTGGATGGAGGTGTATTTTCACTAGCAGGGCCAACTTCTTCTTCTGGGTGGTTATATCCACCTTTAATATATTATGGGGCCGACTTCTTATTCTGCCTATTACAATTATGTTTTGACCAATATGCAAAAGGGGATTTGGTCTTTTACAATAACTGACATGATCAATCCGCAATAGGGGATTGATCTAATGAATAATACAACAATAATAATTAGAATACACTTTGCAGTTACATTATTTCAACAAAAACAAAGTATCAAGGCACCATGGGAGGCAACAAAGCCCAGACAGAAAACCAGACAACCCGAGGAATTCATTGACATTGACACAATTTCGTCGTTGGTTGAATCTCCCATAGACCATATGCTAGCAATGGAGGAAAGGTAGGTTCCAACTGCATCGAACATGGAAGTTGAACTGGCCAGTAGCGCATAAGGGCATCCTGCACATAACACAGAAAACCCATCAGAAAACGCAATAACTGAAGGGGTCCCACAGGTAAATGGACAAGATATTGCACATACAAAGGCGACTATACCCGACAACATCAGAGTAGAAACTACGCAGGAACATGAGGGTCTGGTAGAGGATATCACTGGTAAGCCAGACCTTGATATAGAAAGAAGATAGATGGAGGCAGGGTCCTCTAATCAACAAGAAAGGAAAAATGGAAAACAACCTATGGCGCGGTCTTTGTGTAGGTAACTAGATGCAACAATTGTGCTCCCGCGCATTCCAGAAGGAGTTAAAACCATGCCAACACTACTAGGTTGTGTGGATAAACTGAGGTAATCAAACCATGATGTAGTCAACGAAGGTGAATTCTCCGAATTTGCACAACAGGTCTATTTGGATAGCATAGGGATAAGACCCTTTGGAGACCTCATCCTACAACCAAAGCCATGGGAAACTGGCCTAACAAATGTTGGGATCCTCAACCTACTGGATATTCCTCACTTTGGAATGGGGAAAGAGGTGAACAACTGCATCAAGTAGTTGATAGAGATCCTCCATGGAGGATTCCTATGGATGGAACAACCCATCTCCATCGATGTAGAACTAATAGAAACAATCATGATGCAGGAGCATCGCTCCACCTCAACAATGCGCCAACATTCCATCACATCAGTTCACATTTCAAAGAAGGAGAGGCATTGACCCTCCCATTTTTTAAATTTGAAATATAATCCTATACAGATTCATATTGTAATCTTGAGTGAAAGCCAAGCCATATCTCTCAATAGACAGAAGATCATGTCACCTTTAATGGATGATAGGTTGATGGCTCTAGGTTAAATTCAAACTAGATGGCCATTTATGAAAATTCAATGTAATAGATGAGGTTAGGTGATGAGGACAATCTCGTAGAGCCCTCATTTTGTAAAGAGAGAGAGAGATCTTTGTAGAGAGGTCGGATAGGAGAAGCAGATTTCGAGAGAGGTCTGATAGTAGAAGAAGAACTCAAGAGAGGTTTTATAGTAGAAGAAAAATTTGAGAGAGAGTTAAGTTAGGAGAGCTTGTGAGAACTGAGACTCTATACAATCCAATTTTGTAAACATTTGTATAGACACACATAGATAATATACAATTATTTTTTCCTACATATGGTGTGTTTATGTGTTTATGATTATTGTTATGTTTTTATATGTTGTTCATGCCTTGAATGTATAAACTGGTGAAATATTGAATGAATTTCAATTGTTTCTCTCATTTTGAGTTCTTGAGTGTAAGGAGTGCACACGGTCCACAAAGGAGTGCGTTGATAGAGGTGAGTTAACCTCAAAGAAGCTCAGGAGAGATAACATTGAACCTTCATCAATAGAAGTGCAAGGAGTGCACAGAAACAACTCTGTGTTGTGTTCATAAAGAGACAAAGTTACAAAACACTTTGTAAGGAAGAGATTTGCAAGGTGTGCATTGAGCAAGGAGAACGCCAGGAGGGCGAGAAGTATTTCTTGTTCAAGCAATCCTTCAGATCTAAGTTTGACAAAATCTGAGGAACACAAGGAGTGCATGGGAGATCAAAATATTCAAGGAGATCAAGCTCAGAAGGGATAACGGAAGGAATGCATGGGTGACAGACTTATCCTAAATCCTAAAGTTTAGAAGAGTTAACGTTTTCAAGAACGTAAGCGAAGCCCAAGATAGTTGGGTTCACAAGAAAAATTTCAAAGGACGAAAACCTTTGAACATTGACAAAATATTCCAAGGCGGAAGGAATCAAAATCTCAGGAGGAGGAGCGACAACAACCATTATGGGAGAGAAGCCTGGACCGTTAGATCAATGTCTAGTGACATAAGGAAGTGCAAAGGAAGAACAGATCCCATCTGTTGGATCTGAGCGCAGAGGATCAGTTGTTGTCTGATCACAAGAAGGTGCACAAGCTTTAGCGTTGTGTATACGTAGGAGAGCAAACTCGCAAAAGTCCCAAAGTTGCGAAGTCATTTGGGATCGTCCATCATTTGGGAGGACGCGTGGCAAAAATCCATAAAGTTTGGGGGAATATGCTCCGGGAGGAATGAGTGTACGGGAGGTCGAAACACCCAAAGCCCGAAGAACCGAAGGGTTGAGAGCCGTCGATCTGCAAAGGGACACTTGTCAATAGATCACGAGTTCTGGGTAAGTTGTAGTGAGGGATCAGTTGAGAACTGAGATTGCCAAAGCCTGAAGAGCTGAAGATAAGCTATATCGTTAGATACAAAAAGGGCACGTGGCGAAAGATCGTGAACTCCGAGCGAAATCACTCCCAGAAAAGAAAAGGAGAAGGGTTTGAAATCACCAAAGTTTGAACAGGTGAAGTAGACGATATCCATTGATCTGGGTTGGACAGGTGTCATCGGATCGTGAACTTGGGAGGATCATACTCTGGGGGTTTTTGTGAAGTAGTGTTTTGTAATGTCCCAAACCACTGAAGGCCGAAATTATTTAGGGCTGTTGATCCCAAAGGAAGAACGCGGGTCATTGATCTGCAAAGGGACATGTGGAGGGCGAAGATTCACTCTGTTGAAAGCCATTGAAAAACTATTGGATCAAGAGGGGATAGGTGTTAGAATATCCAACACTCTGAAAGATTTCACTTCGGAGATTTGAGAACGCTGAAGGCCAAAGTCCCAGAAGCGACGAGATTCGTTGATGTGAAGGAGGACACATGGCGCCAAATCTAGGACTCCAAAAGAAAGCGAAGGAAGGACAAGTCTGAAGACTTGAAGAAGATATCGGTCATTGATCAAGGAAGGAGTCATAGGACCATTGATCTGGTTGAGGAAGCCAAAGTCCTGAAGGACGTGCACGACCATAGATTTGGGAGGATACATGTCAGTAGATATTCCACTCTGGAATATAACCAGTCATCAATGACAGGGATTTGAGATTTGAGATCTCTGAAGGCTAGATTCATGGAGGAGATCCTAGCCTCACATTTGAAGGGACAGGTGTTGAAGGATCTTCCATTCTGGGAGATTTCCATAAAAAAGTAGCAAGGGTTTGAGAATTGAGATTCTCGAAGTTCAAAATCATGAAGAGATCTGGTCCGTATATTTAGAGAGGGTAGATCTGAACTATCAACCCAAAGGTACCTTCAAGATCGGGAGATCGACAATCCCATATCATTTCAGGGATTGAAAGTGCGTGAGATTTAATAGGAAGTCACGTGGTCATGTGAGGACGTTGTCCAAGGTCACATGAGAAGAATGAGCTTAGCAAAGGGAGCTTGTGGAGATTGAGAGTTGAAACTCCTGAAGGCCGAAAAGTTGGAATCAACAACAACTATTGATATAGAGGGGAGTTATGTGGCGACATATCACAATGATCTAAGGTCATGCGTGAAATGAGAAGAGACCGTTGATTGGATAGTCAGTCAGGAGCTGGTAAAAACTCGATAACTATCATTGATTGAGAATCAACACCAAGAGTTTGGAAATCAACAGACGAGAAGGATTGCGGAGCCATGACGTTCTCAAATGATAATATTCCTTGTGCGGGCCATAATTTCAATGATTGTTTTACCGAAGGGATACGTGGTAGCTGGAGGTGAATTGCGGGGAGAAAAGCGGGTTGGTCTAAAACCACCCTTTCCTGCACCCACAATCAGATATTTCCACAAGGTCATAGCCCTGGGACGTATGTAAGAAGGGGCTAGTGAGAAAGAGCTAACGCCCGAAAATTGAGGAGCACCTAGAGCACACAGACAGAGGGTGCAAATATCACAAAACCTGTGCCAAAAGGAGAAAAAAGGCCTATGAAAAATTGTTTTAGGTTCAATCAGGAGCCCAAAGAGTCGATCCGACCCAGGAGAGAGAAAGATCCAGAGACCGGGAGGTTGCAGAATGCTAGGAGTGTAGGGGGGATGCATCAGGTGGTATCAGAGCTTGTACATAATAGATTTCTGTAGGCTGAGGAGAGAAGACACTAAAGAGGAAATAGTGTGATACCATCAAGTGGTATCAGAGCCTAATTTTTTCTTGCAAACAATAGGCAAAGGGCAAGATGGTGAAAGAGATAATATGATAACATCAAGTGGCATCCGAAGTTAAATTTTGCTGGTAGATAGTAGGTGAATGAAGGCAGAGTATTGATGCTCTGTGAGAAGATTGTCGCACTCGCACAACAAAAATTTGAACAACCAGGTGGGTTGTAAGAGAAGATGGATATGCTCTCGGATGTAGAGTAATCCATAGACTTTCCAGTAGGGTAGGTAGAAGGTAGAAATGGCTACTAAAGGCCATGGGCATGGTCGAAGAGAAGTCCACCAGCAAAATAACAATCCAGAGATGGATCTGGAGCTCAATGAGATAAGAGCAAGGATGGGGTAGATAACATTAAAAATGCAGCAAGATGCTAAAGATCATTGGCACTACTACATATGGGCGGATTATTCCACAAAGTTTTTCCACGTTTCCATTATTTTCATCTTTTTTTTTTTTTAAATAGGGCGGGATTTTCGTCGATATTGCCACGAAAGTTCGTTGCAATATCCACGAATAGGATATTTTAAATTGGTCGAGATTTTCATCGCTATTGCCACAAAATTGCGTCTGTATTTCCACGAAAGTTCGTGGCAATAGGGATGAAACTTTTGCCTATCTGATTGATCAGTGTTAACAACTAGTTGACTATTTGATCTATATATACCTAACTTTAAGAGACTTTGTGACACAATTTCTATAGTTGCGACACTGTTCTTGGATTTTGTTTGAGCTGTTTATTTTTTTCGTCTCCCACCGGTTGAAAAAATCCAATTCTTGATCTACATAGCTTGGATTTGAACTTGCAAGGTTAGTATGTTTTTTTTTATTGATGTACTCATTTAACTTGTAAATTTTTGTTCAAATTTCCAAATTTCATGTATCTTGTTTTTTCCTTGATAATATATTATATGTGTAGTACCATATTTCATGTCTTTGGTTTTTGGATCTAGTTAGTATATTCTATGGAAAATGGTATGTGGATTCTATAATATTTTAGGTTTATGGAATCCACATACCCTTTTCCCTTCAATTGTAGCTAGAATGTCTCTCTCTTTTCATTGATAAAGATATGGAAGTGCTATTGAAAGTCAACCCTGATCGGTGAAATGATAGCAATTGATTGTCATTTTCTTCTCTCTTTTATTTTTAAGAACTAACAAAAAAACACCAACAAAGCTTGATTGAAGCTTTTATACCACTTGTTACATCCCTAGTACCCAAATGGGATC
>JZKD02S1673668.1:454695-465051 GCA_000966675.3 Picea glauca | reverse complement strand
TGAAATGAGAACAACAATATCCCTCCTGAGCTTCCAGAGATGAACTATGAACCTTTGTCAACGCACTCCTTCTGGACGTTTCACTACACTCCTTGTAGGAAATCTCCCTCAGGATGAGAAACAATTAAAACTCATTCTCTTTCTCTCTCAGACTTCAAACATTCAACATGAAATCATACATACACACACAATATTAAAAAAAATGCATAACAGAGAGAATAAACAACTGTAAGCATACCATTCACCATGTATAAATAGAAAACATTATAACACCATGAAATCTGATTCAAAGCCTCATATATTAATTCGAAACTCCTGTAAATGGGTTCTTCTCTCAACTCCCTACTACAACTCTCTGCTCATGTTCTAATGATACAATGTTCTCTTTTTTTTTTCTTTTTTGTGATACAAGAATGAGGGTGTCTATATCCGTTTTCCCTCCTTCTCTTCTAAGCGGTCTAATCTATCATTCAAACCTACCTACTTTCATTAACTATGCATAAATGCCTTAATACAAAAGACGGATGGGAGAATTTTTCCAAGTCTGTTTACAATCTCCAAAGTATAAATGCGAGTATGTTCCTCTTTATTATTATAGTTATGTCTTTGTTTCAAAATTCAAAACGGGTCTTTATGAAAATGTGTTCTTTTCTTCCTCTGCACGTCCAACTACTCCTTGGGCTTGATCGCGTGTTTTTGGCTTTGCACGATACTCCTGCATCATACTCCCTTGCTTGAAAATTTTCATGAACTCCTCTTCATGAGTTCTTGCACGGTCCTTCCATGCTTATGAATTTCTGCTTCATCTTCCCAGCTGGCATCTTCAACTGGATGTCCCTTCCATTTGATCAAGTATTCAAAATACTCTTTCTTTCTAATCTTCTTGCTAACTCTCTTGTCAACTATGCTCTCCATCTATGGATTTTCAGCTATAGGCATTTGTTTTGTCCATTGGACCTCTTTATTTTCACCTTCTGCTCCTTCTTCTTCAGCTTTGTAAGGATACAAATCTGCAATATTGAACATCGGTGAAATTTCAATCCCATCGGGTAGTTCAATCTCATATGCGTTTGCTCCAAATTTCTTCGTGACCCTGCACGGTTCAATCTTTTTCATATTTAGTTTTTTATATGTTCCCCTTGGGAACCTTTCCTTCCTCAGGTGTGCAAGAACTAGATCACCAACTTCAAATTGAAGTTCTCACCTGTGTTGATCTGCTCTCTGCTTCTATTCCTGGTTTGAATTCTGCAATCGCTCCTTGATTTGGTTGTGAAGCTCCTTCATTGCTTCTGTAAAGTCTTCTACACTAGAACTTCTGAATTCAGCTTGTTCCACATCCTTCAATTAAGAAACTCCCCTTGGCTGCATTCCATATACAATTTGGAATGGGCTCTGTCCTGTGCTTCTGTTGAGTGAGTCATTATAAGAAAATTCTGCCTATGGCAGAATGTGGTCCCACTGACTGTGGTGTTCAGTCACTAGGCTCCTCAACAAATCTCCCAAGCTCCAGTTGACAACTTCTGTCTGTCCATCCGTTTGAGGATGATATGCTGAGCTAAATGAAAAACTTGTCCCCAGCTTCTTCCATAAAGTTCTCCAGAAATGTCCCACAAATTTGGTATCCCAATCTGAAACTATACTTCTTGGCAAGCCGTGAAGTCTGACAACTTCTTTGAAATTTTTTTTCGCAATATGTGTTGCGTCGCTGGTTTTCTGGCATGGTATAAAATGTGCCATCTTTGAAAATCTGTTGACTACCACAAAGATTGAATCGCACCTCTTTGTGTCCTTGGTAGTCCCAATATGAAATCCATGCTTACTGCATCCCACGACCTTTCTGGTATGGGTAATGTTTGGTATAACCCTGTGTTCTACCTTTTTCCTTTTGTGTGCTGACAAATCCTACATATGTCCACAAATTTATTAACATCTATCCTCATTCCTAGCCAAAAATATGAGCCATTCAGTTTTGAGAACGTCTTATCATGACCGAAGTGTCTGACCAATCCTCCACTGTGTTTTTCTTTTAGCAGATTCTCCCTCATGGAGCATTTTGGAATACATAACTGATTTCCCCTGAATAATAATCCATCCTGGATCATATATTCGGTCCACTGGTTTCTTTCCTTGAGAATTGGATTCTTAGATGCCTCATATACCTCTTTAAAGTCTGGATCATCTCTGTACATTTCTTTGAGGTTATCAAAACCCAAAGTTTTGACTCGGAATTCCTGCATCAACAAACATTTTCTGCTCAAAGCATTAGCAACTTTGTTAGCAGTTCCAGAAATATGCTTGATTACAAAAGTAAAATTCTGAATGTATTCAACCCATTTAGTATGCTTTTGGTTCAACTTGTCCTGTTGAGTCACGAATTGCAAAGCATGATTATCGCTGTACAAAACAAACTCTTTAGGAACCAAATAATGCCTCCATTTCTTCAACGCTTGTATGAATGCATAAAATTCCTTGTCATATGTTGAGCATTTGACCTTCGCTTCATTCAGTTTCTCACTGAAGTATGCAATCGATCTTTCATTTTGGCTCAAGACCGCTCCTATTGCAAACCCACTCATGTCACACTTGACCTAGAATGTCTTGCTAAAATCCAGCAAAACCAAAATTGGTTACTCAGTGATCTTCTTCTTCAGCAAGTTGAAACTCTTCTCTGCTTCCTCTGTCCAGTGAAAAGCTTTATGTATTTTCTTCACCATATCCATCATCGGTGCACTAATTCCATTGAAATTTTGGATGAATTTCCTATAAAAACTAGCTAAACCATGGAAGCTTCGAACTTCAAACACACTTTTCGGCGATGGTCAATTCTTAATCACTTCTACCTTTTCCGGATCCATCTTCAACTCATTTGCAAAGATAACAAAACCCAAATAAATGAGTTATGTCCTCATAAATGTCGATTTCTTCATATTTATCAGTAATTTCTCTTGCTGCAATCTCCTCATCACTGTAGCTAAATGCTCAAAGTGTTCTGCTTCTGTTTTGTTGAAAATCAATATATCATCAAGATATACAATGACGAATTTTCCTATGAAATCCTTCAGGACTTCATTCATCAATATCATGAAAGTACTAGGTGCATTTGTTAATCCAAATGGCATAACAAGACATTCATACAACCCCTCATTCATCTTGAATGTTGTCTTCCATTCATCACCTTCTCTTATTCGGATTTGATGATATCTGCTTTTTAAATCAATCTTTGAAAAAAACTTTGCTCCACTCAAGCAATCCATCAAATCATCCATCCTTGGTAATGGAAATCTGTATCTGATGGTAATCTTATTGATTTCCCTCGATTCTGTATACATTCTCCAGCCTCCATCCTTCTTTGGGCTGAGCACTGTTGGAATAGTGCATGGAATCAAGCTCTCTCTAATCAATCCTTTGTCCATTAAATCCTAAACTTGTCTTTTGACTTCTTCATTTTCCTGCGGTGTTAACTTGTACGCTGCTTTGTTTGGTAAGCTGGCTCCAGGTATAATATCAATGTGATGACTTATACTTCTGATAGGTGGCAAGGAACAAGGTAGTTCGTCCACTACTATATCAGCGAACTCTTCCAACAACTTTTGGATTTCCTTTGGTAAATTATCTACTCTTGTACTAGTTAAAAAAATTCTAGGCTTCCTGACCACAATAAATTGTGTGTCTTCCTTCTTCTTAATCTCATTAAGAAGTTCCTTCCCACTCATGAGAAGTACAGTGTTGCTCACCTCCAGTTTCACTTCTTTATCCTTAATCGACAACAACATGTGAGTTCTCCCATTCTTCTCCAGGGTGTATGTGTTCTGTCTCCCATCATGAATCACATTTCTGTCATATTGCCATGGTCTACCCAACAATAGATGAAAAACATCCATGGGAATGACATCACACAATATTTCATCCTTATATCCTCCTATTTTAAATTCAACTAAACATTGTTTAGTGACATTTACCTGATGTCCTTTTTGTAGCCACGAAACTCTGTATGGGCTCAGATGTACGAAAGTCTCCATCTCCAACTTTTCTACCATCTCTGTAGGAACAAGATTATCTGTGCTACCACTATCCACGATGACCTTGCATACCCTGTCTTTTGTTTTGCAAGCAGTCTGAAACAGACTGTTCCTTTGGACTGGGTTCTCTACCTCTTTCTCTGTCTTCAAGATAACCTTCCTCATCATCAAGGATCTTCCACCCTCAGCATCTTCTGCCTCAACATTCCATCCTTGAGCTTCGACAATGTGAGTCTAACCACCTTCTTTCTTTCTGTCTGGACACTCATAAGATTTATGTCTATTTTTCCCACAGACAAAACATTTCACTTCGCCTCCTCGGCCTCTTCTTCTAGCTTGAGGAAAATAATTCTTATCAGCATACTTCCCTCTCTGTGAGCTTCCTCCTCTTTCATGTTGAGTTTGTGGTTTCTTCTCCTCTTCTTGAGGTCTCTGAGTTATGTCTTGGGCAATTGTTTTGCCTCTAGCTTGAATTTTTCCTTGGCCTCTTTGACCTTTCTTTCGGCTCAGCTTCTCTTCAGCTTTCAGAGCCATCTAATAAGCATATTCTACAGTTTGAAGGGTTATCATTCTCATCTCGTATTGAATGTCATATCTCAGACCATTCATGTATCTGGCAACCTTTTCATCATCACTTTCCCAATGATCTGCCCTGATGTTTATCTTGTAGAATTATTCAGTGTACTCTTTCACTGTCATCAACTTCTATCTCAAGTTATGCATCCTCTGAAACATAGTGATTTGATAATCCTTGGGTATGAATTTGGCTTTCATCTTCGCAACCATTCTATCCCAACTTTTGATTTTTTGCTTGCCTTTGCAACGTATGTCAGCCTGCAGTTCATCCCACCATAATGTTGCATGGCCTTTAAGTCTAGTAACAACATGTTTGACCTTCTTGTCTTCCTCAACATCCTCACAGTCAAAATATTTATCCAGATATCTAATCCAGTCTAGAAGCTCTTCAACGTCCAGGTTCCCCTCATACATGGGAATCTCCATTTTTTCCCTGGCACCTATCCTTGCAACAGCTCTGAATAGGCATTCATATGCAACATCTTCGACTGCGACTTCCTCTCCTTTGTGTCCAGCTTCATTTTCACTATCAGCCTCACTGATATCCCCAGTGTCGACTGTGAGCCTCTATGTTGTCTCCATGGCATCAAGCCTAGCACGTAGTTTGTACATTTCTCTTTCCACTACTAGAACAGGCATTGGCCTGTCTCTTCTTCTCGATGACATGACTGAGAAATATTCCTCTTTTCTCCTCTCACTTCCTCTGTCTACAATATACAAACAGATTCAAGCTTTGATACCACTTTTGACGCAGACCTCAACCCGCAGGCCAAAATCTGCTCACAGGATCGTTCCAAATTCTCCTTTGAGCCGAAGTGACTCCTTTGTTTCTCGCTGGAATGTCCAATGAATCCACAGGTCCTTCATAAAACTCGCCTATGTAGATTTACTCTAGGTTGAGCCTTATGCTTCTATAAGACCACTATCTGGTCCTTACACAGACGTCTCTCGCGACTCGGAAGTTCATGAGTCGAAACCTCTCAACTTCTCTTTTTCCAACCTCCGATGCTCGAGATCACGATATGGGTGTAGCTCCCTCTTTGTCAGCGCCTACCACGTGTGACCATCGGCTAGGGATAAACACTAGCACTTCTCGCAACTTCGCGACCTTGTGAGTTGGAGTATCAAACCTTGGTGCTCTCCCTTTGTGAAACCTCGAGACACGATAGTTGACTTCTCTTTGAATACCTCTCGCAACTCGCAATCTCGCGAGTTGGAGTGTAGAGTCTTTGTGCTCCTCCTTTGTGAAATCCTAAGATGCGATAGGGAAACTATGGGTTGACCCCTCGATGCGGGAGTACATGCCACCTGTCACCCTTACGGTCCCCACCTGATGGATGTACCATGCATCCACACGAGCTCTCAGCTCTCGCCACTTCACAACTCTGGAAGTTGAAACTGACTCCTCTCAAACCTCGATCTCCCAAAGTGCCAAAATCCCAAAACTTCACACCAATTCTTATCGCAACTCACAATTTCAGGACTATCGTTCCTCTGTACTCAACTTCTTGTCGTCCGAAACCCCGAAATACCGAAATGATCTAACAGCTTAGACTATTCACGATCAACGATCCATGTTGATTCCTACCTCTTGAAGGGTGGATTCATCTAGCACTTAATCTTTTCACATATTCACCAAATTCTACGTTCCTTGCTACTTCGTGAATCCTCCACAGAGAAATTCGACCGCTCGTTGCTCCTTGAAAGCTTCCGCGAAATGAACAAATGTTCCTTCACTTCTGAACTTTACTTTTGTTGGATGAATTTGACCCACGTCTCCTTTTGAAGTAGTTGGTCTCCGTCTTCCTTTGAATTGTTCAAAGGTGTTATCCCTCCTGAGCTTTCACTTACAAACGCAACCTCCAAAAGGTTCCTAGATGCACTCCTTCTGAAACTTCTTCAAATACCTCTAAGTATTTGATTTCTCAACTCTGTGCACCTCCTGCAACAACAGTCCTCAAATCATTCCCTTAGTTGATAAGTTCTAACTTTCAACCAGTCTGCGCACACCTTGCATGGCTTCTGTGCTTCACTTGCACTTATGTTGAAATGAGAACAACAATATCCCTCTTGAGCTTCCAGAGATGAACTCTGAACCTTTGTCAACGCACTCATTCCAGATATTTCACTGCACTCCTTACAGAAACTCTCCCTCAGGATGAGAAACAATTGAAACTCATTCTCTTTCTCTCTCAGACTTCAAACATTCAACATGAAATCATACATACACACACAGTATTATAACAAATGCATAATAGAGAGAATAAACAACTGTAAGCATACCATTCATCATGTATAAACAGAAAACATTATAACACCATGAAATCTGATTCGAAGCTTCATATATTAATTCGAAACTCATGTACATGGGTTCTTCTCTCAACTTCCTGCTACAACTCTCTGCTCATGTTCTAATGATACAATGCTCTCTCTTTTTTATCTTTTTTGTGATACAAGAATGAGGGTGTTTATATCTGTTTTCCCTCCTGCTCTTCTAAGCTGTCTAATCTATCATTCAAACCTAATTACTTTCATTAACTAAGCATAAATGCCTTAATACAAAAGACGGATGGGAGAATTTCCCCAATTCCATTTACAATCTCCAAAGTATAAATGTGAGTACGTTCCTCTTTATTATTACACTTATGCCTTTGTTTCAAAATTCAAAATGTGTCTTTATGAAAATGTGCTCTTTTCTTCCTTTGTGTGTCCAACTGCTCCTTCATCTTGGTTGCGTGTTTTTGGCTTTGCATGATGCTCCTGCATCACCATGCCTTAGGTTCTAAATAAATCTTTGAGTCATCTAGAGCCATGAACAATGCCTCAAAGTACCACACATAAACTCCAAAGGGGTATCCTTGGCCTCTAAGAAATGATCTTAGTGCTCTCACAAGGTTTTGAGCATTAACTATGGGTCTGAAGGCCTTGATATGGTTGAGGGGGGAACCCAAGGCTTAGTCAAAGTACAAAGCTTATAGGCATCTATGGCCAAACATGACACCTCAAACTAGCACACCCAATCTCTCAAGGTTTTAGGCAACTTCTAGGGATCAAATTTCATGAATGACATCTCAAACCACCATAGATGACCTCTCGAGGGTATCTTTGGCATTCAAGTGGGAGTATGGGCATCAATAGGATATTTTGAGCACTAGGTATGGGTCTTGGGTCCTTGGACAAGATCGAGAGAGGAAACCCAAGCCTTAGGTCCTAAAGGAATTTTCTAGGTATGTAGGCCCTACAACGACATGTTGAACCATAATATTAAATATAATATATATATAATTTATAAATTATATATATTATATAATATATAAATTATATTATATATAAATAAAATAAAAACAAAAAATAAAAAAAAAATAAAAAAAACAATAAACAAATAACAAAACAAAGCTTTGAAAAAACAAAACAAAACACATTTGAACTAATTAACTCTTGCGCAGAGTAGATAGGAGGAGGGCACACACACAGTAGGGAACGCAGAGTAGAGAGGTCACATGCATAGTAGAGAAGAGGAGGGCACACACAGAGGAGGAGGGCACACACACACACACACGCAGGAGAAGGAGGGTGCACACAGAGGATGAGGGCACACACAGAGGTGGAGGGTGCACACAGAGGAGGAGGGCACGTACACAGAGGAGGAGGGCACACAGAGATGAGAAGGAGGGAACACACGCAAAGGAGAAGGAGGGCACGCACATAGGAGAAGGGCGAGGGTGAGGGTGAGGATGGTGAATAACTCTAAAAACTTCATATTTACATCATTTGGTATTTCATTATTCAACATCACGTTCCCAAGCTCAAAGTCCCATCAATATTTCTCATTTTTCAGTAGTAGAAGTTCATATCTAGGTTTCTTGGAGTGTTCCCTAACACCCAAATTTATGCTATCACTTACTTTCATCTGTATTCCTACTTTAGCCCATAATTGAAGTGGAAGCATTTCTTAGGGAAAAATAAATGTGCAAATTTGGTTCTTTGAGCATGACCATCCAACCCACATTTATCTTGGCATTGTTTGAGGCCAATTATTCAAATTTTTAGTTCTTGTTCTGTTGAAAATATTTTCCCCATACCATAATTTTGTAGCATAGAGTGAGGTTTCTCTTTTATTAGTGTTCCCTAGTCTAGAACCCCTCAAAAGCAAGTGTGGTAGGGTTATGCAAGAGCTAGGGTTTTCAACCCCACTTCCACTCACATCACAAAGATACTTTGAATTTCAATCTAGGATCCTCGTAGAGAATCCTCCTTTGAATAGACCAATCATATCAAACACTATTGCATCTAAATATCATGAAATTGTTACTAGAAGCCCTAGACAAAAAACAATACGTTTCATTTTTCCAACAAGATACTAAAATTACTTTACCAAAATATGGAGGACAAATTAATGGAGAAGTCTTAGATTCATAGATTGATAGCCTCACATCCTACTTCTAGATCAACCTCAAATATTTCTCCTTAACCACAAGCATCTAGAGAGAGTTGTTCAAACTTTGTGGCAGGTTCAATCTCAATGTGCTCCTTCAAAATCTACGACAAATCCCATCACTACATACAATGCATTTTGTGATGATATGAGGTAGCATTTTTATCCCCTAGGCTATTTGGGAAATCTTATGTGAAATTGGTTACACCTTAATCAAGGGCCAATACAAATAGTACAACAATACATTGAGGTGTTCACACATGTACACATCAAACTCCACATTCTAGATCTAGATGAGTTACTTATTAAAAAAATTGGTTTTGGATTATTGGTTTCTTCTTATTTTGAAATTGATTTGTTTGAAAGCAATTGGATTGAACAATCCTTTATCCATGCTTTCAACATTGAAAATTAGTACCGAGGCATCCTATTTTCTATCACTCTAGAAACACTAACCATATTTCCAACCCTAACCCTTCAGACCATGTTACTAACCAAGACCGTCTCCTACTCACCTCAATACCATAAATTTACTAGCTCTTCATCCTCCATCCCAAACCAATGATATCACTGTTACCCATGATTTTGGTCATCATGATGATGTATTGATGATGGTGTACTCAGGCTCCTCATAAGAACTTTCTCCTGAGAAAAATGACATTCATCTCTTCGCAGAAAACTTACTTTTGAAGAGAGTTTGCAGGTTGCTAGTATCCTAGGGTGCGAGAATGACCCATTCTCGCAAGCTGCCTTTAGACAGGGTACGGACTTCTCTCACATTTCGCTATATAGTTAGGGTGTGAACCTTCTCTAAAGCTTGGAGAAAGATGAATTCTCGATGGTTCTAGAAGGGAATCTTCTGGAAGAATGGGTTGGCATTAGAATGGTTATCCTTGTACTGGATTCCATGATATTGTTGGATCATTCTTATCTAATTAACCATCTCATTCTCTCCTATATATTGATGGAATTCTCATGGAAAAGGTTAAGCAAGATTCATTGGAGAATTAGTGAAAGAATTGTGTGAAGGACTTAGCTTGAACAGGAGCTTGGAGACTCTAGCAAGTCTATCAAGAGGATTTGATCTTCTTCATGCAAGGATCGAGAAAGTGTGTGTGTTGGAGACAAGAGCCACCGAAAGGAAGCTTGCGACATCAAGGCGATCAGGTTGTAATCTTCTACTTTCAATTAATATGATACAGTGGCATGTACCTTTCCCATAAAGTTATTCTCACTTTATTGTGTAATTCCTTGATCATACACATAAGTTGACAGTTGAATATATTTTTCTATCTTCACTTTGGTTGGTTTGTGTTGTCTTGGTAT
>JZKD02S1673668.1:419502-441044 GCA_000966675.3 Picea glauca | reverse complement strand
GATCACCCTTCGTTTCAAAACATTGTGATCACACTAACTTGATTTGGTGTGAACTACCCTTCGAGTTAAAAATTTCCATTTCTCTTCATTTATATGGTATCATGTACCTTCATTTAAATAGGGAGAGTTAACTTTACTTGAATAGGTGTAAGTGTATTTGTTTAAACAAGTGCTCCATTGTTTTGATCTACCATTCTTTCAAAGTGTTACAACTTTTTTTGTGGGAACAACTTTGATTTCTTTCATTCATATGAGTGTGAGTAACCTTCATTTTTTTGGTAAGGGAATGAATCCCAACATCTAGCTTCTCAATATGGTACCATATTACATTGTAATATGGTATACCATATTACAATGTAATAGGGTATACCATATCTCATGTAGTTTTTTTTTTTTAACTTAAAGGAAGCGTGGCAATATCGACGATAGTTCGTCGCAAGGAAATTTTTTTTTTTGAACAAGCGTAGCAATAGCGACAAAATTTTGTCGCACTTTTCCATGATTTTGCGTTGCACATATAGCATCTGTGTCATAAGTTTTGTCTCTTCCATCAATTTTCATCTCTATTGCCATGCTTTTGCATCACAACTTTCCAAAGTTTTTTTTACCTTGGCACGGTTTTTCGTCGCTATTGCCATGAAGTTTCGTCGCTATTGCCACGATTTATAAGGCAAACCTATCTTGATGGTGATGATATGTGGAGGGATAATTTCGTCACTGTTTCCACAAACACCTGGTTCGTGGATATAGCGACGAAAAATAGTCTTTTCTTTTGTGGAAATTGCGACGAATAAGTGTGGCAATAGCAACAAAACACTATGGAAAATTGGGTCATATGTAATAGTGTGGGTGTATGAGTGGCCCATGAAGAAGAAGGTGAAGTGGCCAAAGGAGAACAAAAACTGTTAAAGAGGTGGTTGATGTATGTTGAAAGCCTCATAGATGAAGTGGAAGTGGTTCACATCTGTGAACCAGAAATTGGGAGACACCTCAATGATGAGGAGGAGGTGAGATTAGATGAGGATCTCATAAACTGCCAGGTGGGCAGAAATGGACTTTCAAGTTTCCATGTGGGAAATAGAAAGAGATCAGTGGAAGGTCTCATATACTACCAGGGGAGAAGTGTTGAAATTTTATATTTCCAGGTGGGCAATGAGATAGGATCGATTGATCTCATAGACTACCAGGTGGGCATAAGAGAAGTCCCAAATTTCCAGGTGGGCAGAGAGAAAGAAATGAGACTGTTGGAAATTCTTTGGAGCTTAGAAATGGGTTCAGGTCAACAAGGAGTGCTGATAGGTGAAGATTCAAATGGGTTTGCAGACCATATGAATGAATATGATGAGAAGTTAAATACTTTCACCATCCAAGAGGAGGATCAGAGGAGCATCTTTATTATTGGAGGGATCAAGACATTCCTACCAAACATCTAAGTAGAGGCCAGTGCACATGATGAAAGTGAAACAGAAGAGGAAGGAAAACCAACAAACACTATCAAAGAGGAAGAAATGGAGAATACACTGATGTCTACCCCAACAGAAGGAGAGGAGCATTGAAAAGAATGGCTCAAATTTTTCAACCAAGAAGTTGAAACAGAGATGACTGCAGCACTGGAGCCTGCAGCAGAAAGAGAAACAGATAGAAAATACCTTGTTGATATGTATGTAGAATTGGAAGCTCTAGAGAGAAGGGTAATGGTGAAAATATTTCACATCCATCGGGTTAAGTTGGAAGTAGATGGAGGAGCATACTAGCCAGAGGAACAATTGGAGGGAGTTGGAGATATGCCAGGACAAGAGGAGCTAACAGAAGAAACCAATATGTCAGAGGAGGTGATTGAGTAGAAAGTCACTCAAGAAGAGACTGTGGAACTGGAGTCTCTAGCAGGGTGGAAATCTAAGGTCACAATAGATGGATAAAATCATAAGGGGGATTGAGTTGATCTACCCATTGACGAGAAGGAAGAGTTGCAACAGAGAATACTAGATAAGAAGAGCCAACCACTGGAGAAGCTGGATAGGGTGATGGAGGAAATAAGAAAGTTGATGTTGAATTTAGTAGAAGCAGTCAACAAAGGGGATATGAACAAAGGAGAACCTACCATAGCAGTAAGAAATAAGAAGAAGAGGACACAGTATCAGCATCAACAACAAAGGAGAGGAGCAAGATAACAACTCCAAGGAATATTTTGGGATCCAAGGGGGTTTCAACACTGGAGAAGAGGAGCTCATGAGAAGGAGCTCATGTTTTTCCTAGCAGTGGAGTATGATGCAGGAGCATCTCTCCACCTCAACAACGCACCAACATTCCAACACATCGGTGCACATTTCAGAGAAGGAGAGGCATTGACCCTCCCATTTTTAAATTTGAAATATAATCCTATATGGATTCATGTTGTAAGCTTGAGTGAAAACCAAGCCATATCTCTGAACAGATAGAAGATTAGGTCACCTTTAATGGTTGAAAGGTTGATGGCTCTAGGTTCAATTTAGACTAGATGGCCATTTATGAAAATTCAATGTAATAGATGAGGTTAGGTCATGAGGACAAGCTCGTAGAGCCCTTATTTTGTAAAGAGAGAGAGAGAGATCTTTGTAGAGAGGTCAGATAGGAGAAGAAGAGCTCGAGAGAGGTATGATAGCAGAAGCAGAACTTGAGAGAGGTATGATAGAAGAAGAACTGGAGAGAGAGTTAAGTTAGGAGAGCTTGTGAGAACTGGGACTCTGTACAGTCCAATTTTGTAAACATTTGTATAGACACACAAAGATAATAGAAAAGTAGTTTTTCCTGCATATGGTGTGCTTATGTGTTTGTGATTATTTTTATGTTTTTATATGTCATTCATGCCTTGAATGTATAAACTGGTGAAATATTGAATGAATTTCAATTGTTTCTCACATTTTGAGTTCCTGAGTGCAAGGAGTGCACACAGTTCACAAAGGAGTGCATTGACAGAGGTGAGTTAACCTCAGAGAAGCTAAGGAGAGATAGCATTGAACCTTCATCAACATAAGTGCAAGGAGTGCATAGAAAGAACTCTGTGTTGAGTTTGTAAAGAGACAAAGTTATGAAACACTTTGTAAGGAAGAGCTCTATAAGGTGTGCATTGAGAAAGGAGAATGTTGGGAGGGAGAGAAGCATTTCTTGTTCAAGAAATCCTTCGGATCTGAGTTTGACGAAATCCCAAGAATGCAAGGAGTGCGTGGGAGATCAAGATCTTCAAGGAGATCGAGCTAAGAAGGGATAATGTAAGGAATGCATGGGTGGCTGACTTATACTAAATCCTAAAGCTCACAAGAGGTAACATTTTCAAGAAAGTAAGTGAAGCCCAAGATAGTCGGGTTCGCAAGAGAAAGTTCAAAGGACAAAAACCTTCAAACATTGACAAAATCTTCCAAGGTGGAAGAAATCAAAAGATCAAGAGGAGGAACGACAAAAACCATTAGATTAGTTCTGGGAAAGGAGCCTGGACCGTTAGATCAATGTCTAGTGACATAAGGAAGCACAAAGGAAGAACAGATCTTGTCTATTGGATCTGAGAACAGAGGATCAATTGTCATTTGATCACGAGAAGATGCACAAGATTTAGCATTGTGTATACGCAGGAGAGAGGACTCGCAAAAGTCCCAAAGTCTCGAAGTCATTTGGGACTATCCATCATTTGGGAGGATGCGTGGTGGAAATCCATCAAGTTCGGGGGAAGACGCCCCAGGAAGAACGAGCGTACAAAAGGTTGAAACACCCAAATCCTGAAGAATCGAAGGGCCAAGAGTTGTCGATCTGCAAAGGGACACTTGTCAATAGATTGCGAGTTCCGGGTAAGTTGTAGTGAGGGTTTAGTTGAGAACTGAGATCATTGAAGCCCGAAGAGCCAAAGATAAGATGGACCGTTAGATCCATAAAGGGAACATGGCGAAAGATTGTGAACTCCAAGAGAAATCACTCTAGGAAAAGAGAAGGAGAAGGGTTTGAAATCGTTGAAGCTCGAACAAGCGGAGCAAACGATATCCATTTATCTGGGTTGGACAGGTGCCACTGGATCATGAACTTCGGAGGATCGCACTTCGAGGTTTTTTGTGAAGTAGTGTTTCGAAATATCCCGAAGCGGTGAAGGTCGAAATGATTAAGGGTCATTGATCCTAAAGGAAGAACGCGGGTCATTGATCTGAAAAGGGAGACATGGAGTATGGAGATTCACTCCGTTAGACAACCATTGAATAGTCGTTGGATCAAGAGGGGATAGGTGCCAGAAGATCTAGTACTCTAGAAGATTTAACTTCCAGGATTTGTGGTTGTTGAGATTTGAGAATGCCGAAGGTCGAAGTCTCAGAAGCAACGAGAGCCATCGATGTGAAGGAGGACACATGATGTCGGATATAGGACTCCAGAGGAAAGTGGAGGAAGGACAGGTCCGAAGACTCAGAGAAGATATCGATCGTTGATCGAGGAAGGAGTCATAGGATCATTGATCTGGTTGAGGAAGACAAGTCCCAAAGTAGGAGCATGACCGTAGATTTGGCAGGATACATGTTAGTAGATATTCCACTCCAGAATATAACCAGTCAGCAGCGACAAGGATTTGAGATTTGAGATTCCCAAAGGCCAGATTCATGGAGGAGATCCTCGCTACACATTTGAAGGGATAGGTGTCGAAGGATCTTCCATTCTGGAATATTGCCATACATAGGTAGCGAGGGTTTGAGACTTGAGATTCCCGAAGTATGGAATCACGAAGAGATCTGGTCTGTAGATTTAGAGAGGGAAGATTTGAACCATCAACCCAGAGGTACCGTCAAGATCAGGAGATCAACGGTCCCATAGCATTTTGGGGATTGAAGGTGCGTGAGATTTAATAGGAAGTCATGTGTTCATGTGAGGACATTGTCTAAGGTCACATGCGAAGAAGGAGCTTAGCAAAGGGAGCTTGTGGATCTCATGAGTTGAAACTCCCGAAGGCCTGAAAGACAGAATCAACGACAGTCGTTAATATAGAGGGGATTTACGTGGCGATAGATAACAATGATATGAGGTTGTGCATGAAATGAGAAGAGACCGTTAATTGGATAGTCAGTCGGGAGAAGGTAAAAAATCGATAACTATCATTGATCGAGAATCAACACCAAGAGGTTGGAAATCAACGTACGAGAAGGATTGCGGAGCTAGGAAGTGCTCGGAGGATAATAATCCTTGAGTGGGCCACAATTTCTACCGTTGTTTTAGTGAAGGGATACGAGGCAGTTGGAGGTGAATTGCAGGGAGAAAAATGGGTTGCTCTAAAACCACCCTTGTCTGTGCCCGCAATCGGATATTCCGACAAGGTCATAGACCGGGGGCATATGTAATAAGGGGCTAGTGAGAAAGAGATAACACCCGAAAATTGAGGAGCTCCCAGAGTGCACAGACAGAGGGTGTGGGTATCACAGAACCTATGCCAAAATGAGAAAAGGGGCCTATGAAAAATCATTTTGGGTTCAATCAGGAGCCCGAAGTGTTGTTCTGACTCAGGAGAGAAATATCCAGAGACCAGGAGGTCGCAGAACCCCAGGAGGGTAGGGGGGCTGCATCAAATCACAAGATTGTCGTTAATGGGTGAAAATGCCACACAGTACCTGGATGACAAAACCAAGGAGAAGGCACTCGTAGAAGAAATGAAAAGAACATATGGGACATAGAGGGGGTCTCATGGAATAATCATCAAAAAGATTAGCGACGTCATGACAAGGATGGCCACTAAACTAATGGCCTATAAAATAATGCGTAAATTTCACAAGGAAGAAGTTCCTGCTGGGGTCATCGCAGCTACATTGTAGTGTGCAAATGGCACGTTGCTCAGTTGGGCCCCTTACCTTCTCAACTTGTTTATGGAGGACTGCAAATATGCGTAGAACGTCGACATCGAGTTCCACTACTCATGGATACTCATGCTGATCATGTTGATGGGGTGGAGAGAACCCCCATATTCATACTTCTGCACCTGCATAGGTCGGTGTTGCGCAACATGATACACATCATTGGGGAGAAACTCCAACCCAAAGAACAGAAACAAAAACATGGGTACCTTTGCCAAGTACTTCATAGAGATACACGAGTGTATCACCAACACTTGGTGAGTAACCATAGAAGTAGTTGCACAGTTTCAAGACATCACCAACTTCAAGGCGTCTAGGCACAACATGTGGATCCAAGCACTTAGGGATCCAATAAAGGAGTGGCTTCAACTGAGATACTGCATCACAGAGGAAGACGTAGAAATGTATATGAGAGATTGGCCTAATGATTGGAAGATATTGATCTTACATTAGGAAGTCCCTAAGGGAACACATGTGGACGCAGGGCATGCTAAGACACCTACAAGAGACAAAGATGCACCCAGAAAGCTGAAGCCAACAAAAAATTTGATGCAACAAAACAAGGGGGGACGTAGGAAAGAATGTCGCACAAGAAGAAAATAAGGATGCATAGGCAAGAAAGAAGGACACTGCCTCTCAACACAAATACCAAGGAGCGGGGGCTATGGAAACACAAGGAACCCCCTCATCATCTACTTCCCAAGAACCAGGGCCACGTAGGCAGCTAATTTCACAGTTAGGAGGAATGTGCAAGAAGGAAAAGGTGCAAAAAGAGTCGCCTGAGTACACAATCATAGAGGACGACACTGACCTTATGGCTGAAAAGGTGCAAGACCGCGTCGCAGAAGACTTTGAAGAAGCAGAGCACCAAATGGGTCAAATAGAAGATGACCTAGCTGGCATAAGACATGTCCTCGAGAAAATCAGGACTGCATAGAGGTATGAAAGGGGAACAAAATCCGTCCCTGAGGGTGAAACAACAGTGACGAAAAGGACTACGCCACAAACAGAGAACATGGGTCATACAACTGCACAAGCGAGTCCAACATTCATAATAACAAAGGACATGCTACAAATGGATGAAACTGCAACACATACACCACTGAAAGAGTTGGCGTAGGTCAACATGGTATTGGCTAAGATACCAACAAAGGTGTTGTACATACTCCAAGTCAACATCGTATAGGAGGTGTAGCCAGGCGCAAGGATAGATGTAGCAGAACTGCAAGAAATTAAAAATGACAAGGAATAATTGGAGCTCATAGTCGAACAAGTAAAGTTTGAGACCAAAGAAAAAAAAGAGTGCACAAATAAAATTGAACAAGGGGTGAAAATAGTCTACAACCACCTTCTGGATAGCATGCAGGCCGCGAGTCCAACTACAGAGGAAAAACTCAATCAGATTGCCCAAAATATCGACCAATACATAAAATAGATTGAGGAACTAAAGGAAAAGCTGACTCCGATGACTCCACCAAAGGTCAGGGAGCAGAGGAAATCAAAAGATGCACTCCAACTAGCATAGTTGGAGAAACAAGTTAACACAAAAACAAAAATATTTGATAGAAAAATGTAGATTTGGACAGTGCTGGAGGATGATGAGAAGGTATAGCAATGGGACCAGGAGGAAGAGAGGATAAATGAAGAAATATAATACCTCAAGAAGAGGCAGAAGATAGTGGGCATCACTGAGTGTTTAAAAGGAATGCAAGAGATGAAGAGATTGCATGCTGAACTAAAGACGGTGTAGGTGCACAAACAGGAGAGACAAGCATAGATGGAACCCCTCCATGAGAAAGCAACATAAATGATCACGTAGTTGGAGGTAGTGAAGACAAATATGGCATAGACACACATGGAATACACATCCATGGTTCAGGAGGAAGTCACAATGCATAACTTAGAAGCGCTTACAGAAAAGGTCGTGCAGGTCCAAACATGAGGAAGGGGACTGGAAGACAAGTTCCACAGTATAGCATAGGCTAACAAGGGAGCACACAGTGCCTAGGTGGCTCAAGACGAGCCACATATTATTGTTGGGGGCATGTTGGGCGTAGACCCATTTTGGAATAAAGAATAATTTTGGAGAATAAAGCATAAAGAAGGAAAAGGCAACTCGCAAAAAAAGCAACACGTGCAAGGTAAACACACATGCAGAGGAGGAAAGCATGCGAGGCACACATGCAAGAAGACCTAACCATGTTAGGGTTAGGGTTTTGGTAAGAGGGTGTAATGGCTAATAAGCCAAGAACATGTATAAATAGGTACCTAGGAGGTCTAGGCCAGGGTGTTGTTCATGGTTCAGAGTTGGTTATTGTGTTGATTGGTCATTTTTACTATGTTGTTCGATGACTGAATGTCTATAACATCCGATCCCATTTTTGTAAGTTGTGGAGCTGAGGAGAGAAAATAAGGTAGATATTGAGGATTGGATCACAAGATGAGGAGCCTGGTGTGATCTAGTCTACCTCATTGTAGATCCTGATCTGTTTTGATGGAGAGTTGTAATGCACGAGGCGTTGTAGTTTTGGGAAACATAATAATAAAATAGCAGAGAAACCAAATATTTGTGGACGTAGCCCAGGAGGGGTGAACCACGATAGATCATGTTTTATGTGATTGAATGTTATGTATCTTCTTTGTTGTCGATGATTAGATTTTAGACAAATGTATGAATGACTTAGTTAGATCTGATATTTTACCTGCATGAGTTAGAATGACATATTAATCAAGATAATTTGAATGTTAGATTAAAAAAATGAAGATAACAAAGGTTAATTCCATATCCCCACTCATTCCCAGGCTGCAAGCACCTGAGCACTGCAGGCACCCATAAGAACTATCTCAGGTGAGACAGTGTAGTGCATTATATGCGCGGTGTTTCCTTCTGGTTTACCAGGAGGGCCGATATTTTTAGGGGGTTTTGTTGGAAAACATAGTAGATATGAACTTGGGTCATCCCAAGAATGGTGGCAAGGATGAAGTCTAACCAACACTTGTCCTTGTTATTTCCTGATGCATGTCCACAATGAGGTCAGGGTATATAAAGTTTCTCTCATGGATAACCACTCTCTCTAGCCTAAGTAACCTCCCATTGTGGAAGAAAAGAGAGATGAAAGAGAAGGAGATCCTTTCAATACATTTCTCGAGGAATCCCTCACGTGATAGAGGAATGAGATGATGGAAAAATTCACTCAGATCTTGCAACAACTATTGATGCCATCCAAGGCATCTTCGACAAGTAGCCATTTCATAGGTTCTATTTCCTTCAAGGTACAAGCCAATTTTGATATCCAATTGTTTGAAGTAAGGATAGATGTAGATGCTCTAGAAAAATGGTTGAATATGCCAAAAGGTTATTACTCTATCCAAAAAATTTCTGATAGTGAAAAGATCACCTTCACGCTCCTTAAATCCTTTCCCCATGTTAGAGCTTGGTGGGAAGGTTACTAGGAGAGGTACACCATGGATGAATCTACACCATTCAAGAGATAACACACCTAGGATTCCTTTGTGGATTCTCACGAGGAGGAGATCTACCTTGTTGGAGGTTATGATGACCAGTATATGAGATGGACGAATTTGCATCAGGAAAGAGACCAGATAGTTCCAGTGTACACTAACATCTTCCATACCTTATGCTCGAATTTGGGTATTAGAGACTCCAAGTGACACCTAGTTTTGAAGTACCGTAGTAGCCTATACAAGTACATCCAAATAAAGATGTATTTCTTGGACATCTCCTCATTTGGAGATGCTTATTGATATGTAGTCAAAATCGAGTAGAAATTCAAGAAGCAAAGTAATAAGGAGTTGGGGTTTGCAAATACACCATAATAGAAGCATGACAAAGGAAACCCTAATGAAGTACAAAGCAAGAAGAGTTAATCTCAATAAAATTGGTCCAAGCTACTAGATAAGAAGGGTGATGGGAAATTGAATAAGGACACCAGAAAGTGGTGTGAGTTCCACAAAATCCTCTGGCACAACACTGATGAATGCCACTCGAAACAATCATTGTTGGTCAAGCTCAAATAAAAGGAGTCAGACCCTAACTCAAACTCTGATTCAAAACAAATAAAGTGGATCTTTGATGTAGAACCCATTTCTACCATCACAACCACAAAGACCCAACCAAATGAGTCAGAGGAGCTTGAGGAGGGAGAGTGCCTTTCCATTCACAAATGTGGGTGAAGGGGATCCCACAACATTTCTTTGTTGAGAGAGAGAACTAGAATAACCTGATCTCGGTCGAGGTCATCAAGAGATTGAATTTGTTGAAAATGAAAAACCGCAAACCATACACCATTGGCTGGTTGAGCCAAGGATGATACCTTTACGTTAGCCAATAATGTTGCCTATCCTACAACATCAATCCATTCAAAGATGGGGTATTGTGTGATGTTTCCCCACTTGAATTCTATGATGTTATTTTAGGACAACCATATATGTGGAAGTGTCACAATGTTTATGATTCTCTACCCCACAGTGCCATTTTTACTCTGGGGGATTAGCTCTACATGATACTAGAGGTAGTTGTGACTACTTCCATTTCGTTGATCATGGAAAAATGGGGGAAAAAAGTAATCTCTCATACCAAAAAGTTTTCCCTCTTCACAATCCGGTCAGAAGGTGAACAAAAGGCCACTACGACCACCACATCCTTAGCCTAGGACCTTTGTATACAACAAAAGAAGGTCAAAAAGATTGTAAAGGAGAAAAAATATATTTTTTCACCCATGGGGGTGCCTTTGCATTTCCAAGTTAAGAATTCCATTGACTTGGTGCCCGATGCTCCTTTACCCAATGGTCCAATATTTAGATGCCCCCTTCTAAAGAATGAGAATCTTCCATATGCTCAATATAGCTATATTAGATCCCTTCAGATCTCTATTGGTCATTACCATTAATTCCTAAATGGGGAGTACTGATCCAGGTGGATCTTGGTAGCCATCCACCTTTTCCATTCAATTTATCAACATTTTAACGCCTGTGGTTTTGATAAACCATGATATTTACCCTTTTATGGGGAATCTAATGTAATTTCATCTCTATTTGTTAATTACAACCATCATGTAATGATTTCCTAGTGGTATTATGTACATTCCTACAACGTTAATGCATTAGATCCCATCAAAACTCCACAGTTCAGTGGTCTTGGGTTGGAGTAGTACTTGGATGCTTGACCTCAAATGAAATCCTAGTGTTTTACATGTCTTTGGAATTTTGTAAAATTAGACCAATTTATCCCACATGCATCATGGGAATTATTGCCTCGATGAGTATGTTATTCCTTAAAGATCGTAAATCCATACGTTCTTGTAGGGAAGGTTGTTATTGCCATAAATCATATCAAAATAGAGTGTCGACCATATCTGATCTCCCAAAATAAATTTTTATGGATAAGATGATTGTTATTCCAAGATTAGTTCCATATCAGAGACCCTAAAATATTTCCTTCTAGGTGAAGGAGTTTCTGGGGTTCTATGTTGTTGCAGTATTTCCTATGCCAAATTCGTCCCCATGGATCACCCTTGCTTTTGATCCATCTCCACCAAGTCTTATCCCCAATAACAGAGCTAAGAATTTTAGGATCCCCATGACCAAGGCCTCTTGAGAGCTTGGGTTGACAAAGATTATCCCAAGCAACCAGAGCCCATTTTCTCTCCTTGCGAGCCCCTCCCCATAAGAAATTTATTTGGAGGTTGCAAACATCTTTCAAAATGTATTTTTGAGAAGCAAGAGAAAAAAAAGGATAAAGAGGCATAACTTGTAGAACGGATTTTAGTAATACAAGGTGCCCAAGGGTATTAAGCGAGAGGAAAGAGAAATTAGCTAGTTTTCATTCCAATATGGAAAGAATTTCTTCCCAATAGGACTTGCGGAGGGAATTGTCAATGAGAGATGCACCTAAGTATTTGGATGGAAGGGAGCTCTGCTGCAAGCCAATAATACTTGTAATATGGATCTAAACTGTAGAAGAAGTGTTAAATAAAAATAATTGAGATTTAGAGCGATTAATGGAAGTATCAGAGGCATCCATGAAGTTAGTGAGGACTTTCTTGATGGATTTGGATTCTCATGCAGTTGGAATTCCCATGAGCTTTGTATCATCTACAAATTTATGATGGGATATGGAAAATTCATCCCCAAAAAATATGAGGTCCTTGATTTTGTTGATCGAAACTACAACTTTAATGGCCTTGTCAAGGCCTTTCACCATTAATATGAAAAGAAAAGGATAAAGAGGGTCTCCTTACCGAATTCCATGGGAAGGAGAAAAAGTAGGCTAGGGGGATCCATTCACTAGGATAGAGAAGAATTTTGAGGAGGTAAGGAATATAATCCATTTGATCCAAAGAGGAGAGAACCCAAAGGATTTGAGAACATGCTAAATGTATTACTAACTAATATTGTCAAAGGCCTTAGACATGCCAAGCTTAATGATCATACTAGGAGACTTGGTGGATTTGAGAGAGCTGACCATTTAATAAGATAGGATGATGCCATCAAGGATTTGGCGTCCCTCAACATAACCAATTTGTTTCAGAGAGATCAAGGAGGGGAGGAGCAATTTGAGGCAATTGCCTATGAATTTAATGATGATTTTTTAAAAAGCATTAGATAGAGAAATGGGTTTGAATTTTCTTGGATCCTCCACCTTTTCTTCCTTTGGGATCAAGGCTAAGAAGGTGGAATCAAGAGATGGTAGTACATTTGCAAATTTTCAAGATTCCTCCACTAGTGCCTAGACATTTTGTTTGATGTTGTTCTAGATTTCTGGATATAAACTATGTATGGAGAATTTGAAATGTCCAATGTTTCGAGTGGACACTCCACCCATCATTAGGGATTGTTGAAGCAATAAGAATTTGAGAAGAGTGTTGAGGTAATGGATACTTAAAGGTTAAAATTAATTAGGATGTTGGGGAAAAAGTGGACAAATACTAATCGTTATAAAATAACCATTGTAAATTAATGAGAAATATTATTAATATTAAAAATTAATTAAAGTATAATTTTTTTATAAAAGGATAAAAATAATTAAATATCGAGGACTATTAATGATGACAAGATTAAATTAATGATACTAAAAGTATATAAATATTAAATTAAAATCCATATACAATTAATATCCATAAATCTAAAACAACATTATTATGAACTATGAAAACATGCATACTCCGAATCTTGTTTGATGACCGACCAACATGCCTGGAAGAAATTGGCATTGAAGCCATCTAGGCCAACGAATTTGAATTTAGGCATTTCCATAACTTCTTATTCGACCTCTTCCAAATAGTTTGGGTGTAGCAGTGCCTCATTCTCATTTGGTGAAACAAGTTTGGGGATATGACATATGATTTTTTGGATGGATGACCTTCTGTTGGACATGGGCTCGGAGAGGAGAGATTTGTAGAAGTTTACCAGTTCTTGTTCTATATCTACATGATCAGTTAGAAAATTGGCTTGAATGACTTTTATGGAAGTAATTCTTTTGTGGAAACATTGCTAGATCAAATACCTGTGGAATGATTTGGATTTTTTTTCACCTTCTTTAAGCCATCTAACTCTAGATTTCTATTTCCAAAGAAGCTCCTCTTGCCTATCTCAGCTTTATAATTGTGCATGGAGTAGAACTTCTTCTTTTATTAGCTTCTCTGAGCATCCTTCCAATATCATATATCGTTGGATCTACTCCATTTGGGTTTCCATCTATTTTTTTAATATTTGAATATGTTTCCAAACAAATAATTATTCAATTTTTTGAGATAGAGTTTGATATTCCTAAGTTTCCACTGAAATATGTACATTGGGGAGCTAGAATCAATGTCTACTTTTTCCCACCAAAGATGGATGCTATCTTGGAATGAATGTTGTTCAAGCCAGAAACATTCAAACTTAAAAGGATGATTAACGAGGCTACCTTTAAGGTCGATTTATAACTTGATGGGTTGGTGATCAGAGCCTCCACTTGGAATAATAGAGGTTGATATGTGCAAGCCCGATAGCATGAGAGATTTGGAAACCAAAAATAAATCCAACCTTGAAGCCACTTGATTTTCCCCACATCATCGATTGTTCTAGGTGTGCAATATATTGATAGCTTCTACATCAACTAGATTTAGATTATGAATGATTTCATTGAACCTTTGAGTATCATGGTCCAACCTTTTGATTCCTCATTTCTTTACTACAAGGGAGGCAATGATATTAAATCCCCCCCTATTAGCCAATGATTGCTACCAATTATGTGACTGAGCTCTTGGATTGAGTTTAGAAAGTGGAGCTTGTCATAAATAGATTGAGGACCATCGACATTGGTGAGATAACCAAGGATGATTTTAGGGGATAAATTTCTCTCATGGGCTAATTTTCCATGGTTTTTCCAAAAACGATATTTGCTATTTTAAAAATGATTCGCCCAAATTCTATAGGATAAAATCATTTTACCTTAAAAATAGCCAAAATTTTATAAAAACTATATTAAATCCTTAGAAATTTGAATATTTTTACAAAAATATCGTCAATCATTTAAAGTTGGCATATGAAGGATTAGTAAGATTCGCCAAGGTTTCTACATTTTAAAATAAATTTCCATCCTTAAAATCATCCCTGGAGATAACTTGATTTAGAGGAGCCAACCAACTAAAATCTAGCTAAGAGTGAGTGTAGAGTAAAGAAGAAATTAGACAAGGAAACTTCAATCGGGTTCCATAGAAGTGCTAACCTTCATGTTTCTCCCTATTCTTCCACTACTATTACTTGTGAACCCAACCAAATTATGGGGGGTGAATTTGAGAGTAAATTTCTAAGGCATTTAGTTTCTTGTATCATTACAATTGTGGGTTGTTCTTTGAGAATTTTGTTCTTGATTAGCTTGTGCTTTCTTTTTCCATTTAGGCCATGAATATTCCACAAGACTATCTTGATGGGATTTGGTGGGGGGGGGTGTGGAGGAAACTTATTTGTCATCGGTGTGATTCATCTAGAATTGACAAGGAGTTCACCAAGCTCTTAGAAAGTTGCTTGTTACTTCTATGACCTCTTTTCTTTTCCTATTTTTAAATTCTAGATCCCTCGTTGGAGTGAGTTTTGACACCTAAGGAGGAGGCAGGGGAATTATTACCTTTAGAGGATAGATTGTGTTGTTCTTTGGTACGAGCAAGGGCATCCTTCAAAATATGAACCTGTTGTTTAGGAATGGAGCTTAGATCTTGATGCTCTAATGCAATAGAAATGAATTGAAGATATAATTTGCCAAGGTCCATATCATCACCATCCTCTGACTTGATTTGTTATAGATTGTCTTCTTCCATGTCCTCCTCCTAATCTGCTGGGTATAGAGAGTTATGATCCATAGTCTTTGATCTCTTAGCATTCTCATTCGGATTATTGGTCAAATTATGGTCATTCATGGGGTCTTGCATCTATCGAGTCTCCTTTTGAAGAATGTTGCTAGGGTCCTCCTCTTTATGCAACAAATCTTCATAGGCATTGCTCATTATGATATTTCTATTGCACTGTGTGGGAACAAGGTGTCTTTTGGATTGTCCTCTCAATGGCACTTGCTCAAATCCCTCAGGCTCTTTTGATGAAGGGGTTTTCCCATATTGTGGCTAAACATTTAGAGGACAATCTCAAAAGAGATGTCTATGTTCTTAATTCAATTTAATTAATATATATTAATAATATCCTAATCATGTTCTATGTTCTTTAGGTATTAATATTTTCATATAACAAACTTAGTAGTGAGTTATTTATAATTAATAGTTAATAATTTATAGGTAACATTTAATAAATATAGTCAATTATTAATATATTAATAATTTTGAATATTAATATAGAGAAATTATCTACCCTAGATGTATATGTGTTTTTGTTACATTGATATAGTCTACAATTAGATGGCAGGTATGTCTTGTGGGTGTAGTAGGTTTGATAGTTTTGCTGTATTTTGTTTTTTCAAATGTGTTTAGTACTATTATTTTCTCCATTGTGACCACATTATTAGTGGAATTCTTCCATGACAAGATGGAAGCTTTGAATATTATTTCAGTGATGTTAAGTACATTGAGATTTGTTTCCTTGGTGGGTATTTGGATTCAAAGCTTTCCATAGAATCACATAATGAAATTAGAGAAGAACAATACAACTCTTTGGTTGAGAAAGGATTTAAAATTTAAATAATTCTTGAATCGTTTTTCCTTCCCATTGACATTTTCATCTTTTTCTATGTTGGATAAACAATATTACATGCAACTGCCACCTTGAAAGTGAAGTTCTCCTCTTCAAACATTATTTGAGAGGAGGAAATGAGCATTGGTTAGAGATCCTTTGTAACTATGATGTGGGTACAACTCACACCCATTCTAAATTTCATGAATGGTTTGGGACAATGTGTGATAGTAGTGGAGTACTCCATTTATAAACTTGTGAGGAAATTTTGTCATATAAAGAGTAAATGCTTATTTCAATGCTCAACATGATGAAGGAATATGCACCTAGATGTAACAAGTAAGGCTTTGTGATATTTTAGGTTTCAAGTTATAATTCATTTTGACACTTTCATGGTTTTTTATATTAATTTCAAATCCATTGATGCCCAAGTGTATGAAATGCATCAAAATATAACTCATATTACATTTAATTCAATAGGCCTCCTATTGATTGCGCACCACTTTCCTCTTTGTCCCCCTTGCATTATAGTACTAATTTCGTGAGTTTTCCAATTGGATTTTATGTGGCAACTATGTTCTTGATTATATATTCTTATATGAGGATTTGTGTGAGAGAACCTCGGCTTCAAGTTTGCACAAACATACTCATAAAAACACAATTATTTAATCTCCTTTTGAAATGCTACGTGTCAAATGGTGACACTTACATGATAATGGTGTTCATTTAGATTCTATGCTAATTCTAGACTTTGGATTTAGTCATTGATCAACTGCAAGTACTTCTTGTGTTGTCGCCACATTCATTTACCATTTTCAACTTATGTTACCTCCTCTTACCTGGTAGTGTTCCCTACATTTCCCTATTCATTGTGATGCATCCTTGGAGTTCAATATTTGGGGCATAGAAAATGTGAATCACACCCTATCCTTTTGTTCTTTACCAAACATTTTTGGTAAGTACAAAAATATTTAATGGGTTTCCATTTATGGAGTAAATGGATCTCATATTGCCCAAATCATATGCACAAACACTATTTGGGATTGATATGGGAGCTACCAAGTGTCGTTGACCCATGGTATTAGACATTTCTATTGAGTCTTGGAATCACATGTTGTTATTGTCACATAATCACCCAAACTCACTTAAGTCATCCCTTTCCCCTAATTTGAACATATGCTACTATATCATAGTAACTTGAAATGTGAAGTCTCACATAGACAAAGTGATTTAAAAGAAAAATATTTATTAATTTAAAAAAACTATTAAAGTGTAAAGCGAAAGGAAAATTAAGATCGAATCTACATGATATGCCAAATCGTAAGGGTAGTCCATACATGAAATTTTACAAAACAATTAAAATTAAGTAGAATATTTACGGTTATGTTTTAAGAGAGAAGTGATTAGATTTTAGGTTTTCTTTTATTGCTATTTTTTTCAATTTACGGTTATGTTTCAATTTATTATTTTTTCTTTGAATAATAGGAAATCATGCATTCTCATGATTGCCTCAATGAGGGAGGTATAATATGGCTTCATGGGTTAAGGAAATTGATTGAAAGGAAGGGTGAACCCATTGATTTGAAAGGATAACTAAGGATTCTCTTAGCCAAGATCATAATGAAGTATTTAGTGGAAACAAGAACTTGCCTATTTTACTAAAAATATATAGTGAAACCAAATAAAATAGTTGTTAGAATATGATGGATGTGCTCATTTTAACATAGACAATATCATTATTGTCACCCAATCATAGGTGGAAGCCACCCTCCAAGCACCTTAACCATGACATAGAATCACTTTGGAAGCAAACCCTAGGCTAGATAGCCAAAGAAAGGGTAGTGCACCTTTCTCCAAGGATAGCGCACCAAACAAGAGCTGATCAGATAGTCCAAACCATAACCAAGAGATAGTCCAAGCCACAACGTAATCTGCTAGCTGCAACAATGCAATGACAATTATCCTCCAGACTTGCGCACAAACTGGCTAACTGCAGTGCGCACAAGTGAGCTCTGCAGTTATGAGAATGCCTGCCAGAATGAAGACTGGCCTCCTGTATTTATACTAATTCTGGGTAACTGCCTAGGCCGATTTCTCATTCTGGGTGCCTATTTGCTTAGTATATAATATTTCTTCTAGCTGACTTCTTCTCTTGGAGGCTAATAACCTAATACAAATTATCTTCTTGAGCCGACTTGTCTTCTAGGGTTATTAGCCAACTCATTAGGGTTTCTTCTTGCTTCCCGGAATATTCTATTCTCATTAGGTTTACACGTGGAGGTAAATACCTCCCGCAGCTACCATAATATCAACACTCCTTTAGCTAGGGAGGTATTACAGGGAATGGTCTTGAGCACAAACATACCATTCAACCGGTAGCATCAACATAGTTGTATAGACTATCTCATGACTAGATCATGAGTACCATCATCACCATTAGTGTCATCAACTGCATCATCTCTCAAAACCATACTCCATCTGAATAATTAGACATGATGTTGGATAAGTCACTCACTCCACATAATGACACAAGATCCATTCTTCTAATCCAAACATATGTCCTAGAAGAATAAATGTCTTGAACCATTTTCTATCTGGGAAATCTCTGTCCATTGATCATCTCTTTGTCCATTGATCATCCATCTAGCTAATAATTATTTCCAACACTGTTGATAGTCTTCAAGGAAATCAAAACAATATCATTCAATAGAACACAACTGTGTCTATCCATAGTAGTACACAACTACAATCCAATGGTACAATACCACACAAAGTAGCACATGGGTACTTGATCAGTGACATATAGTCACAAATAGTGGAACACATCCACCATAATGGTATACATCTACTGTCTAGAGACATGCAGTCTTCATAACAATCATTTGATATCAACCTGCATAGAAACAATATTATGATATAAACTAAAACATATGTGCCATTCTTCCACTCACATCTGTGAGATCTGGAAGATCATCTTCCCTGAGAAGGTCAAACATCAATGATGAGCTATCTGGACTATTCTTCTCAAGCAAGGAAGAATAATTGTCCCGATTTCTGAGCCTGGACCATTCCCCACCCTGGGCCATTCCTCCGACACTAAACAAAGTGCAACCTGGAGAGATTGAGTCTGCCCTAAGGAATGCATGTCCCTGATTGTTGAACCTAGACCATTACCCACCCTGGGCCATTCCTCCGGCAATAAACAAAGTGCAACCTGGAGAGAATGAATCTGCCCTAAGGAATGACTGTTTGGACCATTTCCTAAGGAAATGACTATCCTGCACCAACCTCCAAAATAGACCATTTTTCGAAACTGCTCACAACTGTGAGCTTTGAAAGAATGATTTAGCGAGGTGGGCTAGTCTTCTTGAGTAACCCTCAAGAAGAGAGACTACCCTAGACCATTCCCCATGTTAAACACAATGGGAAAATGATGTCTATAGTACATCAACAATCTATCGAACCATTTTCATTACGAAAACGACTTTTCGATATGGACCATTTTCCAAACTGGAAAATCCCTGTCTGTCAAAAATATCAAACCACTTTCCGAATTGGAAAGGAATTGCTCATCCTGGACCATTTTTCGAACTGAAAAATGACTGTCCAAAAATCAATAACACATCAATGCTCCCTCCCAACCTAGGAGTCATCTCTTCCTTTTTCAATAAGGAAGTCGTCTCCATGAGCTCCAGCTTGAGTACGCAAACTCTTTCATCTTGGCCAAAAGATTTACCAAAATGTCTGCTTATCTGCTCATCTGTGGAGATATGTATTGGAGAACCACTTTCTCCTTTCTGGACTTCATCATGGAGAATGTAATGCTTGATCTCAAATGTACTTCGGTTTTTCTGGAACACTGGTTTTCTCTGAATGCTTCATATAGCTCTAATCAATAAAGTATATCATTGTTGGATTCCTCTTTAGTTCCTGCTAGCTCACAATATCATGGCAAGGGTCAAACTAGAACATATCTAAGTGGTACTTCTTCGGCCATCATGAGAGTTTGTCATGGATTAGTGGTCCATTATCCTGAGCTTCTGAGTAACCATTCTGATACAATATCTTTAATATAGAAAGTCTTCACCATGCTTCTGCTATGTATTGGAGGTTCTTCACCAAGTTGTCTTCTTCCATCTACATACAAGAGTTTCTTTCTGGTATACCTCTAAGCCTTGAGGTTTCTCTACATGTAAACTCTAGCCCATGGATATTGCGGATGATATATTGGCTCATGTAGAGGTATGTCTTGTTTACTTGGAGAAAAAAATCATCATAGTCTTCTCCCTCCATCTGGGAGAACTTCTAGTTCTGGATCTCACAATGCTTGCATTCATAAGTCTTCCATACACTGTTCTTCATCACACTTTTCATTTCTTCTTCTTGATTGCTTTGGTGGGTTCATATCAGGCTGGTAGTCTTGTGATTCTTGATACAATGACTGGTTGTTCTATATTTTCTTTCTTTCTTGGAATCTTCATGTTCTTCCTCATGTTTCTCTTTATCTTCTTGGGTCCATGGAGTTTCTTATAGATTCCATGCTCTGAAGATTCCAACTTCTTCCTTTCATCGTAGGATCATGGATGTGGATGGACAACCAAGGATACTTTAAGGCTTATTTTCGAAGAGGGCTTCTTCTGAAGTCAAACTGAACATGTATTGCTTTTCATGGTTGCTACCATGGATATATACTTCATCATCTTCAATGGATCATAGGATTAGCTCCCTCCTAAACCTTGCTTCATGTATGAGTGCATGTTTTTCTTTTGGAAGTATATAGTCAGCTCCCTCCATCTAACATAATCCACTTTTTCTTCTGCATCCTTATTGCCTTCTGCAAGGTGTCATAGGTCTTTCTCCAATTTCTTCTTGATTGTTGATTTCGGCTTATCTTGCAGCTGTTACTTATGTAATAACTTCCACATGATTTGTTTGATGTACCTCATCCTTTCATGTGTATTGTCTAACTTATCTTATTTTTCTTCCATAGGTATAGTTCTTCTTGGAACATATTATCTTCTAAGAGATAGATATACAAGATATGTATTATGCAAACAAGATATGTACAAGAACTATGAAGAATATTGTTACCTTGTCTTTAGAGGAAGAATTATGCGTTATCCTGCTTGGTCTTCCTTGAGGGTTTCCGTTCTTCATCAATTGATGCTTCGTGTGTCTCCTTCCTTTTCTTTATCTCGGGACAATGGTTCTTGTAGTGACCATATTTTCGAAAGTTGAAGCATTGTATTTCTGACATATCCTTCTTTTGATTTAGCTTCTTTTCAAACTTCCTTTTGTTCTTGGAGTTATTGAATCTTGCTATGAAGGCTTGATCATCATATTTATTTTGAGGTTTCTCTATTGCACTGATCCTTGATTCTTCTTGAGCACAGAAAGTACAAAGTTCTTCAAATGTAGGATACTCCTTCCTTGTGTTCATGCTTGCGGCAAATGCATCCCATGTCTTGGGAAGACCATTGAGTACTATGTTTACCAATTCCTTCTTTGAAATGA
>JZKD02S1673668.1:402092-418561 GCA_000966675.3 Picea glauca | reverse complement strand
ATGTTATGTTGTCATCATCATTCATCTTCATGTCACGGAGCTCATTCTTCAGACTCATTACTTCTCCAATGTTTCTGACTGAGAAGAGGTTTGTTAGGGCATCATACATCTTCTTCGATGAGTCAAGATGGGATATGTAGGGTATCAAGTGGTATTTTATAGAATCCACTATGATACTCATGGCATTGATGTCACGATCTTTGAACTTCTCCATAACTGCAACGTTCTGCAGTTCCTTCTCTTTTCCTTCTTCAAACTCGGATTCCACGATCTTTCCTTTCATGATATCCAACACTTTATTCTTGGCAAGGATGATGTCAATCCTTGTCTTCCACACTCTAAAGTTAGAAGATCCATCTAACTTGTTTTCTGACTTCATAGAGTAAGTCATGGTTGCCTTGACTTGGTCAACCCTAGATTTGATCAAAAACTCAAACTTGACGTATTAGCTTACTGAGAGTACCAGGAGGTGCGCTAGGCTAGGGCGCACTGGTCTATATGGAAATTAGGTCAATCCCTTCACTTAAGGTGCCTCAACAAGAGGGTTAGGGTTTCTAGAACTACATCTTCTAGTAACCCTAGTGACAGTACTTTAGTAACTTCTCCTTCTAGAAACCCTAGCGACAGTTCTTCAACGAGATTAGTATCCTTATGGATATGCTCCGTTCCAGTGGTTAGACTGAATGAAGGAGGTGTGGGCCCATAACCTCTTAGAATATGATGGATGTGCTCATTTTACCATAGACAATATCACTATTGTCACTCAACCATAGGCTGAAGCCACCCTCCAAGCACCTTAACCTTGATAGAGAATCACTCAGGAAGAAAACCCTAGGCTAGATATCCAAACAAAGGGAGCGCACCTTTCTCCAAGGATAACGCACCAAACAAGAGTTGATCAGATAGTCCAAACCATAACCAAGAGATAGCCCAAGCCACAATGTAATCTGCTAGCTGCAGCCTCTCCTCCAGACTTACGCACAAATTGGCTCACTGCAGTGCGCACAAGTGAGCTTTGCAGTTTTGAGAATGCCTGCCAGAATGAAGACTGGACTCCAATATTTATACTAATTCTGGCTAACTTCCTGGGACGACTTCTCATTCTGGGTGCCTATTTTCTTAGTATATAATATTTCTTCTGGCCGACTTCTTCTCTTGGAGGCTGATAACCTAATACAAATTATCCTTTTGAGCCAACTTGTCTTCTAGGATTATTAGCTAACTCATTAGGGTTTCTTCTTGCTTCTCGGAATATTCTATTCTTGTTACGTTTACACATGGAGGTAAATACCTCCCACAGCTACCATAATATCAACAATAGCATCCTTGTTGAAAAAAATTGGTTGTACACAAGTGTAAATTTGAACCAAGGAAAGGATTAGTTGCTATGCAAATTTTCCTTGTTTGTTGTTGTGGTTGGAGTATTTATGAAGTAAATCATAGAGTAATGAAGAATAATGCAACAAGACACCATTTTTTCAATATATTATTCGGTCATTTGGCATTGTATCATATAAACCTCATTTTGGCAACATTTCACAATGTTTTAATGCCATGTTTTGACAACCTTTCAAGTGTGAGTGCTCATTTTATTATTTAATCTCTTCAAGGAATACTTATGTTGGAATTTTAAACATTCTTAAAATACACGATTCTGAAATCATATCAAAGGAGAAATCATTACCATTCCCTCATATTTCTCAATATTACACTTAAACCTTTGGAGCATCCCATCTAGCAGAGTTCAAGTATTCATTTCTTAATCCTTAAATAGTAAAATAGTACACTCAAACCTTTAGGACATATCATCTTACATAGTTCAATTATTTGTAATAGTATAATAATATACTCAAATCTTTGGGGCATCCCTACTTTCGAGTAAAAATCCCTTATAGTAGTGGGCTATACTGCAATGTACCAATGACTGTATAGAAACAAATTCACAACCAAAACATGCAACAAAGATATAATAACTGATTTCAAAAGAAATAAATAACTATTGGGAAGAGGAGAGATATTGACTCACTTAGAGTCATATGGTCGATGTCTTTCTCAATTGTCATAGTTTCTTTGCTCCTTTCCAACTACTTATTTGCTACTTGAAAGAACCTTAAAGATGCAAGACAATACATAGAGGTATTTATACTAATATTAACATGTTAATCTGATGAAATATATTGGTAAAATATCAACAATGTTGGAATATTGTTTAATATTGAGAGGGGGTTGAATCAATATTATCCTTTTTCAACAATTTAAAACCACTTAATTATTAATTTTATCAAATCAAAACAAATGATCAACAAAAAGGTACAATACACATAATTTAAGCGTGGAAAACCCAACTTCACAAATGTTCTTCTTATTTTCAATAAAGATTACATTTAATTTATGAGCTATAACTAAAAGGAAACACCAATTCCATGTTTTACTAGCAATAACTAGAAGGAGGCTGCAACCACCTAGATTTCACCAATACCGACTGAAGGGAAGAACCAACTCCCTAGTTTCTTTAGTCATAACTGAAAAAGATGTTGCAACATCTTGGTTTACCGAATTCAACTAGAAGGAGGCTATAACCTCCTTTGCAGGTTCCAACCTACCCTAGCACCACCCAACCTCCCTTTTATGATAAGTACTTCAATATTCAAATCTTCATAATCTTTTTTGGATTCTGCTGCATATCTTCATTTAATTTCTTGGCTTCTGTCTATGTTATTGATCTTCATATTTCAAGGACAAAGACACACCCTCTTTCAATAAGAATTTCCTTTTACATAGTCTTCCAATGGTCATGTACAACTGGACAATTGCACCTCTTCAATATATAAATGTATCTCTTCATTATAAGTATGTTTCTTTTCAATATAAGATTTTATTCATACTATTTTAATTAATACAATGCCAATGAACCATTGTGCCTTTTAAATCATTTAGTCACATTTTCAATTGGGTCAATAGATTTTTCCTATCATGGTTTAATTCACTTTTCACCTTACCATAGCTAAATACCACCATGGTTTGCAAATACCATGTGGTCTTTCACTTTTTCCATTTTTCTTTAACTCCACTTTGACTTTTACCGTAATTTCACTTTTACCTTTTTCTTTATTCCACTTTCATATTTACTCCTCTTTTACATAAACTCCACTTCCACCTAACTTTTCAACTTTTGTTATTTATTAAAGTCATATTTATATTTAGTCCACTTTCATTTCCACTTTTGCATAAAATTTGTTTCCACTTAATGTTTCCACTTTTGCGTAAAATCTGTTTCCACTTAATGTTTCCACTTTTGTGTTTATTAAAGTGATACCAAGGTCACATTTATATTTAATCACTTAATAACCTTTGAAATATATTTGATCACTTACTAACCTTTTAAATCAATGACAATGTATTCAACAATTGACTGCCTGAGTGGATCTAACCATTGGTGGATTATGGAAATTGTTTGGGTTTAAAGGGTCATCCAACTTCGACCTAGAAAAATGACGACAAAAACTTGCTACGAAATATTGACTGCTATGTTGATCTGAAAGACTCAAGGGTTCTCGACTCTAGATCAACAAATTTCCCTTTTACTACACTTTGAAATGATAGTGCACGAGAACATATTCAAGAGGCAGACTCACCAATATTCATTCTGTTCATCATGATCCTATCTCGAATGAATATACAGTCACTAGGAAAACTCAAATCGACCATTGTAGTAATTGAAATTGTCTCATTCTTTTATTTTTATTCTTTCATTCTTTCAAAGCACTCGACCAGGCCAACCCCTATATTCTGGTAGTCAATTGAGTTCCTATAACTCAATATTATTGTAGATTTTATTGCAATTCCATGTCATACTCCATTGTGGTACTTCTTACATTCATGTGACATCAATGCCAACACGATATTTCCATCAATCTCCCCCTTTGGAATTGATGTCAACACATTGTAAAAAAAAGTGCTCCCCTAACAATTAGTAATTGTCTTACCATTATTTTCTCCCCCTTTGACATCAATGTTAAAGCCTATGGTACTAGAATGAGTTTCATCACCAATTGTTTGTTGCTCAGCCTTATTGTTTTTTAGTGACAATACTTGTCATTTTTTTTCTTGCTCCTGTTGTCAACAACACTTTATTTTTTTATTGTTTTTTTTTTTTCAGTGAACCTTTTTCCATCCTCTATTTTTTATAGCTCCCCTAGTCAACATTTCTACCCATTTCATCATGACCCCCCCTTTTTTTGTAGGGATATTACTCCCATATTTTTCCTTAGATGTTCAAATGCTTCTTTAGGCAGGCGTTTAGTGAATATATCTACTATATTCTCCTTTGAACCAACATACTCCAATCTAACCTTTTTGTCACTAACTTTCTCTCTGAAGAAATGATAAATGATGGGTATATGTTTGGTCTTTGCATGCATGATTGGATTCTTGGAGATGTTGATGGCACTTGTGTTTTTACAATAGATAGGTATCTATTTATTACATTCAATTTTAATATCCTCCAATGTTTGTATCATCCATAATATTTGAGTGTGACTGTTATTGGACTAATCGATAGGTGTGGACACTAACAGATCTCCCTAGATCCACCTGGATCTAGGAAGATCCACCTGGATCTAGAACAAAACATGACATGACATGACTCTTTCCCTAAGTTACGACCATTGAATTAGCTAGTAAGGAGGAACAAGTGACATACCTTTGTATCGCTTCCTTAAGTCTTTGTTGCTCCCACTTCACTCCAGTGCTCTTGTGAGGTCAAGACCAAGACAACACAAACCAACCAAAGTGAATATAGCAAAACGTATTCAATGTCAACTTATGCATATGATCAAGAAATTACACAATAAAGTAAGAGTGACTTTATGGGAAAGGGACATGCCAATGTATCATATTAATTGAAAGTAGAAGATACAACCTGATTGCCTTGATGTCGCAAGATTCCTTTTGGTGACTCTTGGTTTCAACACACACACTTGCTCACTTGCATGAAGAAGATCCAATTCCTCTTGATAGACCTACTAGAGTCTCCAAGCTTCTGTTCAAGCAGGGTTCTTCACACAATTCCTTCACCAATTCTTCAATTAATCTTGATTAACCTTTTCCATGAGAATCCTTTCAATATATAGGAGAGGCTGAGATGGTTACATGGATGAGAATGATCCCACCAAATCAGAGAAGCCAGTAAAATGACAACCATACGAATGCCAACTCATTTTCTAGAAGATTCCCTTCTAGAACCCTCGAGACTTCTTCTCTTTTCCAAGCTTAAAAACAAGTTTGCACCCTGTGTATAGAGCAACCTATGAGAATTTCGCACCCTAGATGAAGGTGGCCTTCGAGAATGGGTCATTCTCGCACCCTAGGCCATATGCAACCTGCAAACTCACTTTGAAAATATGTTTTCTGGAAGGAGATAAATGGCACTTTTCTCAGGAGAAAGTTCTTGTTGGGAGGCTGAGTACACTATTGTTAATACATCACCTAGATGACCAAAATCATGTGTAATAGAATTCCCCCCAACGTATGAGGTCGGAATCAGTGACAGCCAAAATACTTTGTAAACTGCGTGTGTGTGTCAGAAACCAGGAGCGCACCTAATTGGAAACTTGCAAACAACCAAGCATCTGTAGAATATCATACTAGTTATGAGGTAGGCATTCCCATACTTAGATCATAGACAGATGACATCATAAACATAGGTCATGGCCACCAATCATACACCGTGGATCCATGTCATCAAAATATCGCATAGCCACCAAGAATACACTGTGGATCCATGCAAGAAGATTCAAATTAAGACAACATAGCCACAAGACATACAAAGTGAATCTATGTGTCAACAAATTATACATATTCCATCGCAGCCTGGATCAAAGAGATGAGACCCAAGGTCTTCAATCCCATCACCTAAAAGTACGAATCTAACCATGTGATTACATGTGCTAAAGTCGAACATGGTAGAAACCACTTGATTACTGGTCATTGATGAAACCGTTAACAAGTGCGAGGGAAATCACCCTTAATGTCAATGACTCCCAAGGTACACTAGTACAATCCATGGAATGTGAATAAATGAGTTGAGGTCGAACATTCGATGGAATCTCTTGATCAAGGGTCAATGATGAAAACCCACTGTCAAAAGCGAGGAAACCTACCATTGAGGCATGCAAGTTTCAAGGTACCAAATAATTTCTAAGTCTTGTTTCCGGATAATGAGCTGGAGTCGACGGAACAAAACTTGTCACAGGAGGGCCTTGATATATCCCCCATCAATGACACGAAATGAGTAACAGACTTTGAAGGTGAAACAGAGCATGATATAGGTTGAACTGGACATGGGGAAGGCCGACACGGAGAGAATGGACAACTGCAGATGGCCAACTCAATAGAGGTTTCAGATGAACTTCTCTTGAACATATGAATGACACGACCAATGATTTGGTAGCACTAACTCAGAGATGACTCAGGATATGACCTTGTAGCAAGTCAAATGAAAGATAAATGGATTTTCCAAACCGACATCAGATAATGAATAGGGGGGTGTCATGTTCAAGATTGACACTTACTGCCAATAATATGAATACGAAAACATATCCCTTTCCCATTTCTGGCGAGTACCTCTTTATTTTTATGCAAGTTTGAGGAGGATAATATATGCTTGTTGATGTAAGCTCATCCTTTGGATGAGTCCTTCAGAGTATGTTTAACGAACCCTAGGAAGGAGTGGTTCGGTCCCATTACAGGTATTTCGATGTTTGTTTAACAAGTCCAAAGATAGAAAACTTGAAGGTTTTTCATGATTATAGAGTTTGGAAAAACACTCAAAAGAGAACTCTCTCAGTTCCTTTTTCGTAAAATAGTATGATGAGACCAAAAAAGAGATAAATTACCGCCCAACAGACGCTTTCTTCAAAAAATTTAACGAGTGTGAAAATAGTAAGATCGCTCGGCAATCTTTTCATGTTTAGAGAGTCTAAAAAGAGCTTAAAGAGGACTCCAAGGGGTTCCTTTTTCATATAACCTTGTTGAGCCCGAAAAAGTGATAAAAGTGTGCTTGATTACATTCTCATGTATTTTTGAGCGTGAGAACGAACAAAGACCAAGCTCGAGGTTTTGTCTAAAAACCATAAAAAACAACTTAAACATGCGATGAAAAAGAGAAAAATATCTGTATCCCTGCATATGGATGTCAAAGTCATCATGTCTGCAAAAAGTTGCACTCATAGGGGTATTAGGCATTAGTTTTGATAAAATAAAACAATTATAAAAACCAACAAAAATGGTAAAAAGTAAATATAAGTGGGTAAAAGTTCTTTTACCATAGTCATTGTAACTTTGCCAAGATTTTAGCCCAAAAACCCCTCTTTTGCCCTTGAATTTCGGTGCTCGATTGCAGAAGGTACGAACAACCATTTGGCGAACTGTCTCCGACAGTGAGGTAAGCTCCTTGTCGTCTATCTTTTCGTGGTTCATTTTTTTGTTTTCATTGGTAAATTTCAAGTTTTTGAGCATGTTTTAGGGCTAAAATTTGCTCTCAGGCATTCTCGCAGGCTAGCCACACGGGACCTGCGAGAATGCATGATTCTTGCAGGTGGCCCCAAAGGAACTTACGAGAACCTTGCACTGTGCCAAAGGGGCACCTGCACTTTTTAAAAACATTTTCATTTTGAAAATATTGGAAATCAATCATTGAAATAGAACAAATAGAGAATTGTCATTGTTACGTGATTCGTTGAAGATTTCATTTTAAAGAATATTGTATATCGTAGTTCAAGATTGTTCCAAAAAACTCCTCTTTCCCTCCTGTAAATAGGATTCATCGAACACGAATTGATATTTTTCATTCCTGTCTTTGCATTGCTGGGTCAGAGTCTCACACAACATCGGTTTCATTTCCATTTCCTTTGAGTAACAACAGCCTTTAATAATATTGCGCAATTTTAACATTTAACTAGTAACTCTTCTCTAGGACTCTATTACACAAACAATTAACTAGGCTAGAGCTTTGGAATAGGCAGAGAGATACACTCTCCAAATTACAAAACACACAATAGCATCTTGTGTTAAGGAGTGTCAAATTCCATTTGCAACATTTTGTCCTCGGAAGCCCTTCTCACACAAGGGTCAAACCCGAGGTCGCATTGATATTGACAGAGTTACTCACCCTGCTTTGTTGATATCGGTGTAGAGATTGCACGTATTACGGGGGTCACTTGAAGGTATACTCACAATGATGAGTGGAAGCCTTTCAAGTTGATTTCGGGCTAGATACCCTGCCCTTGCGTGTGGATCAGACTGTCGACTGTCCCCCTAGGATTTATTGTTGTCGGTGGTAACCTTAGCGACCTATCTTCTTAGGGTCTTACATAAGGTGACTGTGAAGGGGTAAGTCTTCATGGTACCTAGAATCTATGTTGGCCAAACTCACTCGGGCTCCTTGGAGGGTATACCCACGATTATGTGTGGGAGCTTGCACCAGGGTGTAAGTCTGTTAAGCAGGTCGTCAACGTAACTTTTCCACCCTAGCCCAGCCCCTTCTTGTCTCGTTGTTGCGAAGTTGGATTTCATCACCAACTAGTAACTTAGGAATTAGAAGGTTTTGTTTGCTTGGTGTTGTTTCCTAGAATTTTTACTAGCGCATGTTGTTTGTTTACCCAAGTTGACCACAAGATTTTCTTTGTAATTTTGTAACTCATTCACAATAGACCCTCCATGTCGTTCATGTAGAATGCAAGGCTTACCCCCAGAAAATATTGAAGGTTCTCAACCCTTGCCTACAAGCTCACCAGAGGGCTCTCCTCAACAGAGTGAAGTCCAATACGTCACCACTCCACAAGTGGAAAGAACTAACTCTCTAGATCGGTTCCAAATTACCAATTCTCGAGAGGACTTTTGACTTCACCCCAATTCTGAGAGACGTATTATGCGAGTGAAATCTTCTGGAGACTTAGTTGTTTTGTCTTTTAGATCACCGACTAGACCTTTTCTAGGACCTGAGGGCCAAGATCCTTTTTGGACTACTGGCATTTTTAGACAGGATCTCTTTGGTTCAGGAGCAGGCGTTGATATCACCGTCTCACCTACGTTCCCCAAAAACTCTGACCCAAATGCAGTACCTTTTACTACTACTTATTATTTTCCTGGTAAAGAAGCTCCACGAGCTGACCACATCTTGACCCTCCCTTTACAAATGGTCCATTACACAGATACTACAAGTATTCACACCAGGATTATAGCGGTTAGTCAAGCCCCCATTGACACACCGCTCTCGCCCAATGTCACCCCGACACTTCCACCGAGATACTATGCATTGAATGCTTCTATTTCCACTCCTATGCAAACCCCATCCGAAACTCCTGGTGGTCCCTCTTCTTCTAGGCACTCTCCTCCCGGTTTCATTCCGACACTTCCTCAACCCCCTTTCGGAGGACCTTTTCCATCCTCTATCGGTGGCACCAATCCTAGTGGCACCCTTTCGTCGTTCACACCAAATTACCAGATTCCTGTTGGTGAACAATTTCACCAAGGAGGTTTGACTCAACCCCCCCTTGTAGGGAAAATTCCTATTGGAACACAAATCCCAATTAGAACACAACCCCCAATTGGAACTCAACCCCCGATTGGAGGACAACCCCCACTGACCCCACCCTATGGACAAAACATACCTCCATCCTTGGCCCAGTATTGGAACCATCTGATACAACATAATCCTCAATCGACTGGGGGGAAACAGCCTCCAGCTACATCTGTTATACCCCCAAGTATAGGCCAACCATATCCAGGTACGCCCAATCCTATTTGGGGCTCAAATGCTCAAACTCACGTCCCTGTTCAAGGATACAATCCCATGAGCTACTTTCCTCCAAAACAACCACCAAATCTGCTTGGGTCTTCACATTATATGCAGACTTCTTATGGTCCCACTAGTTTTTCGAAGGGACTCCCTCCCCAAAGCCACCAGTACCCGCATGTGAATAGACAGTTACCCTTCTTGGCCACTTTGGACCTCCCGGATCTGTCGAGGATTTTAAACGATCCAATCCGTCACTCTCCCCATTGGCCCACTATACCAGCCAAGATACCATCTGACATCCCTAAATTCGATGGCAAAGTGGGAGAGAACCCGAACAATCACGTGATGAATTTTCACCTCTAGTGCTCATCCAAATCCTTGATGGATGACTCTATTCGTTTACGTATTTTTCAAAGAACTCTCACAGTTTCTGCCGTGAAGTGGTATATAGAATTACCACGAGGTTTCTTCGCCAACTTCAATACCCTAGCTATGGCTTTCCTCACCCACTACCAGTTACCGATCCGTTATGAAATGGGGACCAAGATTTTGAGTTATTTTAAACAAAACAAAGCCACTCATATATCCGTTCACATTCATGAGTGGTGACGGAGACGACGTCTCATCAAACTCGAACTTTCCGATCAGTTGTTGGCCGAGTGGTTCACCAAATCATTCATGAATGACATCAGTCATGACATCGCCATGGGTGGAGTTGTCACAGAAGAACAGGCTATAAGTCATGCTCAATACCTTGACCTCGTTTACTCACAAATGGGTACTCTTTACGACTTACTCCCTGATGCACCTCGTCCTTCCACTTCCGCCACTTCAACTACTGTAGCTGCTTCTCATGCAGCTGACGGTGTGATTGGCACTTTCCATGCCCAACCACATTCCGCCTCAAGAAACAACCCCAAACCCATTTATTCTAATGCTCAAAATGCTCCGTCTCCTACCCCTCCCACCGGCAAGACTTCTTAGGTAAATGTGGTTCAATCTACCCCAGCCAGTAAAAACAAATCCAGAAAAGGAAAGGGTAAGAATAAGGAGGAAAAAAATACTTTGCAAGCAGAGAAAACCAAAAATACACCTGTTGATGATAAGGATAAGCGCAAACCTCAATACCCTTGTCTTATCTGTGGTGATGATCACTACACGAAGGATTGTCCATGACGCGCCGAGGTTACTAAGTTCCTTCAAGGGGCCCCGAAGCCACCCACTCCGACCGTTTTGTCCCAACCCTTCCCCTCTCAACAATAGGCCCAATTGGTCATTCATGACCAACCTTCCCCTTCCACTACATCCTATGTATTAATGTGTACTAGTGCTTCAAAGAAGAATGACATCGCACTTACCACTTGAGCCAAAGATTATTCTCCCTCTAAAGAGAAGGTTGATGATATACCTCCTTCATTGGTCCAACCATATCCCACGACTCCACCTACCAACGGTCCTCTTCATCTCGAACGACTAAGCCTTGACACAGTTCTTCGCCCCCCTTCAAAGGGCGTCGTTCAAAAATCGGCTTTCAATCCTCATGCTCATGCTGCCCAGAACTACAACATTGTTGAAGATCTATCCCTAGCACCTTCCGCGATGTCAGCCCTCGAAGTCCTTCAAAGTTGTCCCACACAACGGAAGACACTGTTGAAAGCTATCAGTGGAATCGACCCAACGGATTCAAATTTAATAATTTTGGATTTATAATATCACATTCCAAGGTTACCCCCTCAACTCGCATTCCAAATCCAAGTGATTGTCTCTGACAAAAACATTTGTAGAACCGTTATCGACGAGGGTGCCTCGATGTGTGTCATGTCTATTACCTGCTAGAAAGCCATCGTCTCTCCCTCTTTGACTGAATCCCATAACACACTCAAAGCCTTCAATGGCTCTGGTTTTAAGCCTTACAGTGTCCTTCCTTTTTTTCCAATCACGCTAGAAGGAAAAATGGTCCAAGTCAAAGTGGAAGTCTTTAACACTCCTCTTGATTACAATCTTCTGCTTGGCCGTAGCTGGATCGATTCCATGTGCGCAGTTGTGTCGACTCTTTTTCGTGTTATACATTTCCCACATCAAGGAAAGGTAATCATCGTCGACCAATTAGCCTTCTTTAACTCGAATACGTGTACTGGAAACATATCATTCATCGCCAAACACCCCCCCCGGCTACGAAAACATCGGTGTAGGTCTTCTCAAAGACTCTTCATTAATGGGTACCTTCCCCATTCCACCACCCGATGTTCCACACTCTTCTTTCACTTCAATCAACATGGTCTCCACCTCGATTCACGGAACCCCTGCATCTCATGACCCATGGATGGTACTCGACCCTGGCGATCATCTTCGTTATGGAAACAAAATGCCTTTGAGTTCAGTCGAATCTGCCTATCAGGCCATTCAATCAGCAAACCCTTCTACCCCCTCTCTTGGTGATTTATCTCTAGATCCTTTCCGTGTCATTTTTCCCATGGATGATATGATTATGTCTATCATGGAAGACACCCCTTGGAATGATGGACATCACCGTTCCATCCTCTTCCTGGAACAACACACCATCGAGAGCTACCAATGGATCTCGACCCCGTCGACCGTTGTCGTCATTTCAACCGTTCTCGAGTCCAAACACGATGTGTTTTCCAAAGGAAACTTAAGAAATATCTCACCCACTGCTCCCCTCGACATATCCATCAAACCTGGAATTGTTGAAAATGTGCATATCGGAGCTTCGTGTTCCCCTAATGAAATCGTCACCTACAAGTCACTTTTCAAAGAATTTCATGACGTCTTCGCCTGGAGCTATGAAGAAATGTCGGGTATCGACCCCAACATTGTGATACATGAGATTAAGACATACCCAGACGCTAAACTTGTCCAACAACGCCTTCTTCCAGTTCACCCACGTAAAGCGGATGCTATTAAGCTTGAAGTCGAGAAACTTCTCAAAGCCGGCTTTATTTACCTGGTGGCCCTCACTAATTGGGTTTCCAATCTTGTCTTGATCGACAAGAAACAAGGCACAATCCATGTATGCGTTGATTATAGGGATATTAACAAATCTTGTCCTAAAGAAAACTTTCCTACCCCCTTCGTCGATCAGATTGTCGATGATTGCACTAGAAAGCGAAATCTTTTCTTTGATGGATGGTTTCTCCGGATATAATCAAATCAATATTGTTCCCAAGGATCAACACAAAATCACTTTCATTTGTCCTTGGGGCACTTTCACCTATCGAAAAATTCCTTTTGGTCTAAAGAACACTGGCGCAACTTTTCAGCGCGCTATGTCTTATGCCTTCCTTGATATCAAGCACATCGTGTAGCCATATCTTGATGACTTACCCGCTCATTCCATGCGTCGGGCCGATCATCCAATCCACCTCCGAGCCATTTTCCTCCGCTGGCAGTTTTACCATATACACTTGAATCCTCACAAATGCGTTTTCTGCATAGAATCCGGTCGACTTCTAGGATTTATTGTTTCACGTCAAGGGATCAGGGTAGATCCTTTAAAGGTCGAGGTATTTCTCAATCTCCCTCCTCCTTCTACACTTCACCAGTTACAAATTTTGTAAGGGAAAGCAAAATTTCTTCGTCATTTCATCCCGAACTACGCCGAGATAACGCTTGGATTTACGTGACTACTCAAAAAGGGGTCTGAGTTCATATGGGATACCATTGAAAACAAAGCCTTCGAAGCTTTGAAACTGTCCCTGACACATGCTCCACTTCTCTTCCCCCCCGATTATAGTCACAATTATTTCCTCTAAATCGCAGCCTTGGATTACACCATCGCTATGGTTCTCGTCCAAGAGGATGATTCTCATGATGAACATGTTATCTATTACTTGAGTCGAAGTCTAACACCTACTGAAACCAAGTATTTACATGTCGAAAAAATAGCCTTGGCAGCCGTCCAAGCAGTTCAATGTTTCCAGCACTATATCCTCTCTCGCAAGACTACGGTAATTTCTAACTACAACCCTATGCAACACATTCTCACACGTCAATTGCTAGGGGGAAAATACTCCAAATGGATCATGATACTCTAGGAGTTTGACTTGGAATTCGAACGAGCTAAGTCCAAGAAGTCCTTAGTGTTTTTCGAGTTGATATGCAACTTTCCCTACTCTGAAACGGAAAATGTAGCAGCTGATTCATTACCTGATGAATCCCTTTTCCTAATTAGTTTCGATGATCTTTGGTACGGAGATATCATCATATATCTCCAAACCCAGACTTTCTAGCCCAATTTGTCCAGTACTAACTGGCGTCGAATACGCTACCAAGCCCGTCAATATATTATCCTCGGGGATACTCTTTATCGTCGTGGGATTGACTCAGTTTTTCTACGCTGCCTCACGTTCAACAAAGCCGAGAAAGCCTTAAGTGACTCCCATTCTGGAGCCTATGGTGGTGATATGTCCGAGTATGCTACTGCCCAGAAGGTCTTACGAGCAGGGTATTTTTGGCCTTCTTTATTTAACGATTGCATAATCGCCGTCCAAAAATGCCATGCTTGCCAGACCTATAATCATAAGATACGATCACATCCTTCTCTTCACCCTGTGGTCTCCGTTGGTCCCTTTGCGAAATGGGGTATCGATTTCATGACATGTCACCCCCACTCGGCCAAGGGGCATGGATACATTATTGTAGCCGTAGATTATTTTACGAAATGGGCCGAGGCGATGCCGACATTTGACAATACTGGAAAGACCACAACATTATTCATTTTCAATCACATCATCGCTCGTTTTGGTGTTCCTCAGGCTATCGTCACTAATCACGGTAGCCACTTTAGAAACTTCATGATGTCCGAACTCACTGAAAAGTTGGGTCTTCGCCATGAAAACTCAACGCCCTACTACCCACAAGCCAACGGCCAAGTCGAAGCGATTAATAAAGTTCTCATAACCATGATTCGACGAATGATAGGGATTCACAAAACAAGTTGGCACACAATTTTTTTTCAGCATTGTAGGCTTACCGGATATCCATTAAATCCGCTACTGGGTTTACACCTTTCCGGTTAGTCTATGGTCTAAAAGGCATCCTCCCGATTGAATGTGAGATACCCTCCTTAAAACTAGCCGTCAAACTCCTACCAAACACTTCTGCAGAGGAATAACATCTGTTGTATCTCATGCGATTAGATGAAACTCGACATGATGCTACCCTAGTCATAGAAGCCCAGAAGAAACATGTCAAGGCCCAATACGACAAACATGTCAAGCCTCGCATCTTCTCCGAAGGAGATCTGGTTCTCCTCTACGAACAAGATCGAGATATGTTAGGAGTTGGAAAATTCGAAGCCATGTGGCGAGGTCCTTATATCGTTAAATGAGTTTTGGAGAAAGGAGCTTACGAGTTAGTAGATTACGACAATATCCCTTTGAGTGAACCCAGAAATGGGTTGTACTTAAATAAGTACTATGCATAAGATTACTTGTGCACGAGTACTTGTATTTTATTGTATCATACTTCTTGTGTGTTACTTTAGTATGATTTTTTCGTTATCTGGTCTATGCCCTTATGTTACATTGTGTTTGGCTTCTAGATGTTAGAGTCTTCACTACCCCACATTGGCTTCGCTAATGGCGTTAGCCGTAGTACTCAGAACCTTGATTCTGCTGCGTGGGCAATTTATGCCACTACAAACTAACTTATCACTCTACGAGGTGTGTGCCTCAACCGTGCGACCAACAATATTGCAGAGTATAGCACCGTTATCGAATTTTTGATTGATGCTATCTCACTTGGTATCCGTCACTTGGTTGTGCGAATCGATTTGCAGCTCGTAGTACTACAGTTAAGTAATGTCTATGCTATTTGAAGTCCTACTTTTACGATCAAAAAGTTTTTTACAAAAAAGTTCTGTCCAAGGACCAAAATTTCAAAATCTGAAGCTCATAGCTTCTATAAAGTAACGTCATGGATGACGTTCACGGTAACACATGACTGCCCGGGTAACCCTATGAAGCATTTGGCCAATAGACTCTGACACGCCCATCGTATGATGCTTATAACGTCGCGGGACCTCTCCAAGAGGCATGTCCGGAATGTCTGCAGTCAAACCCTCTAAGTTTTGTTCCACTGCCTCATAATCTTCAGCATCCCATTGTGGCACTAGAGCCACCTCTCCTCGTCGCTGAATAGGAGAAGTACGTGGAGGTCGATAAGGCCCCACGTCTGTGTCATAAAAAAAGAATTTTTGTAATTAGACCTTGGACAAACATAAAAACATTTGCATATGATAAAATTCACAAAAACATTTAAAAAGTAAAAAATGTGTACTTCTTACCTAGATCTCCCCAGTGGAATCGCTAATTTTGTTATTGGACTAATCGGTAGGTGCGGACACTAACAGATCTCCCTAGATCCACCTAGATCTAGAACAAAACATGACAGGACATGACTCTTTCCCTAAGTTATGACCATTGAATTAGCTAGTAAGGAGGAACAAGTGACATAACTTTGTATCACTTCCTTAAGTCTTTGTTGCTCCCACTTCGCTCCGGTGCTCTCGTGAGGTCAAGACCAAGACAACAAAAACCAACCAAAGTGAAGATAGCAAAATGTATTCAATGTCAACTTATGCATATGATCAAGGAATTACACAATAAAGTAAGAGTGACTTTATGGGAAAGGGACATGTCGCTGTATC
>JZKD02S1673668.1:384357-402042 GCA_000966675.3 Picea glauca | reverse complement strand
AGGAGAGGGTGAGATGGTTACATGGATGAGAATGATCCCACCAAATCAGAGAAGTCAGTAAAATGACAACCATACGAATGCCAACTCATTTTCTAGAAGATTCCCTTCTAGAACCTTCGAGACTTCTTCTCTTTTCCAAGCTTAAAAACAAGTTTGCACCCTGTGTATAGAGCTACCTGCGAGAAGTTCGCACCCTAGATGAAGGTGGCCTGCGAGAATGGGTCATTCTCGCACCCTAGGCCATATGCAGCCTGCGAACTCACTTTGAAAATATGTTTTCTGGAAGGAGATAAATGCCACTTTTCTCAGGAGAAAGTTCTTGTTGGGAGCCTGAGTACACTATTGTTAATACATCATCAAGATGACCAAAATCATGTGTAACAATGAAATTCAACAGTTGCAATATATTCGTCCTTTGTTGTAGATAGCGAAATTGATGATTGTTTTCTAATTCACCATGAGACTAGACATTCCCCTAAGAAAAATGCATTTCCACAGTGTTATTTTTGTCATACACACTACTAGCCCAATCAACATCTGTGTAGGAAATTAGTTCAAATCCTTTATTCCTTGGATACCATAAGCCAAAGTTTGATGTGACCTTAAGATATCTAAATATTCTCTTGATAGCCATCACATGTGATTCCATGGGAGATGATTGAAATATTTCCACCAATCCTACCGCCTCATGATATCAGGTCTAGATGTAGTCAAATATAGTATTCTCCCAACCATAGATCTTTAGAGAGTTGAATATACAGAAGGTGACTCATATTCCTTGTTGAGTTTGTAGTTGGTTGTCATTGGAGTACTAATATGTTTTCCTCTGTTAAGTATGTATACAATTGTATACATTGTTTCTCTCCAATATATATCTGGTAGTTTGGCTTCATTTAGCATAGTTTTGGTTGCATGATGAATAGTTCTATTTTTCCTTTCAGCAACTCCATTTTGTTGAGGAGTCCTTGGAGAAGAAAAGTGCCTTTGATTCCATGATTTTTACAAAACTCATTGAATTTGTTGGAAGTAAATTCCCCTCCATTATCTGATCTGAGACACTTGATTTTGAAATCAATCTCATTTTCAGCTAGTGCTTTGAAAGATTTAAATTTTTCAAAAGCTTCTTATTTTTGTTTAAGAAAACACACCCAAGTCATTATATTATAGTCATAAATGAATAAAATAAAATAATATTCTCCTTGTATACTCTTTGTTCTTGTTGGCCCACATAGATCAGTATGAACAAGTTCTAATGGTTTTGAGGTATAATACTCTTTCGTATTGAATCTTACTTTTGTTTGCTTCCCATGTTGACAGTGCTTACAAACATGGTTTGAAGGTTTTATAATTTTCGACATACCTTTCACAGATTCCTTGTTACTTACTTTTACCATATTATCAAAATTTAAGTGTCCCATTCTTATATGTCATAGCTAATTTTCATCTATTTGACTCATGCAACATTTTTCTTCCTTTTTTTTGTATTTATGATATAAACATCGCTTGGTGTCCTTGTTGTAGTAGCTAATAATTTACTGGAGTCTTATTTTATAATCTCACATATTTTAGAGTAAAAAATGAGAATGTGTCCCTGATCACATGTTTGGCTCACACTAAGGAGATTAAGTTTCAATTTTTTGACTAATAGGAAATTTTATGCTTTAGTTTTTTCATTTCCCAGACTAACTATCCTGTTACCAAGTATTTTGGAAGATACATCATCTCCAAATGTAACCTTTCCTTACTTCTCCTTTTTCAGGTTGAGGAATTTTGTTTGATCTCCTGTCATATGTTTTGAACACCCATTTTCCACATACCATTGAGTTCTTTTATCTTTGGCATACAATTCTACCTTACATTATGTTTCATTTTGTTTTTCTTTCCATATCTTCTTATGTTTTTCTTTCAGAAAATTTGAAGTATTTGTCTTCATGGTAGATTCTAATAATTTTCAATTACTAGATTTCTGACCATAATTTTTACATTTGTAACATTCGATGTTGTAATTTAGTAGTGGAGAAAATGAATTATAGTTTCTACTCCTTTGATGGCTACTAGACTTGTTGTTCCTATGGCCATATCCTAGAAATTTTTTATGACAATTTTATAAGCTTTACATTCTAATGCTTTATGCCCAAAATTATGACAAGAAAAACAATATCCAAGAAAGAGTTGTTGATACCTTTTTGGAGGAGTATAGTTAGTCTTTATCTAGTTCTTTTCTCTTTTGAAGGAGCTCTAAAGGGAAGCTGCATAAGTTTTTGGATTTTTATCACTTTTTTGTATTTCAAATTTTAAGCATTTATTAGTTTCATTGTGATCATAACCCAGTACAACCTTACTACTTGATGGTATTTGATTATTAAGGATGTCATCCAAGATTTTTGAACTACTTTCAAGCTTTGAAAGTTCAGTGCCTTTTTCAAGTTTCCTTCTCAGAAGAACTATTTCAACCTTTAATTTTTCACAGTTTTGTTCCTTGTCATTAAGTCATTTACTTAAGATTTCTTCAATTCTTTTAGCTTCATGTAGTTGAGCTTTTAAATCAACAATGATTTGTTCTATTTTCTTGGTTTTTTTTCTAAACTTCTTCTTCTCTTAATTTTTATTCTTCCTTATAATCTAGTAGTTTTTCTCTTAATGATTTATTCTTCCTTCTATATCTTCTTAGTTCTTCAAGGGAACTAATGATTTCTCCTTCAAGATCAAATTCCCCTCCAACTTCTAGAATTTCTTCATTTTCATAATTATTATCTTCAGTAGTGTCAGTTTGATTTTCTATTCCCATAAATAGAACCTCTGTATCGTCATCTTCATTCATGTTAGATGAGATATTGTCTTCTTTAGAATAAAAGTTTTTCTTTTTCTTATAGAATTTATTTTTGTGTTGGGATTTACTCTTTTTATGTTCTTTCAGATTGTAAGCTTTTTCATCATCACTATCTTTTTCCTTGGGATAGGGACATTTGGAATCAAAGTGTCCAATTTTTCCATAGTTGGAGCATTTGAAAGGTAACTTCCCTTTGTATTTTCTAGATCCTTTCTTGAGTTTCTTAATGAAGTTTGCTTCTTCCTCTTCATATTTTTCTGAGTTTCTTTCATTTGATACATGTTCATGGTTTTTAGTTCCTTTTGAGACTTTGAAGGTTGTTTCACCTTTTGAAGGTTTTTCGTGTCCTGTTCTCATTTCATAGGCTGTGATAATCTCATGTAGTTCATCCATTATGAGTTTGTAAATATTATCTTGATCTTTCAAGGTAGATACTTTGGGATCATATCTCCTTGGGAGTGATCTTAGTACCTTTTGGACAACTATTTTTTCATATAATTCTTCTCCTAGTCCTATGATTGTGTTGACAATTTCATCTACTCTTAGAAGATATTCTACTTGATGTTTTCTTCTTCTTTCATCTTCAAGATTTCAATCTGTCCTATGTACATTTGAAGCTTTTATTTCTTGAGTTTTGCATCTCCTTCATAGATAATTTGTAGTTTGTTCCAAATATCTTTTGTTGATTTACAATGCATGACTTTGACAAACACATTATTTGGTTATCCACCCATAATTGCATTTACAACTCTTAAATTATCATTGTAGAGTTTCTTTGCAGTTGTGTCTGAAGGAGTAGTTTCTGGTACACCATAACCCTTTATCACATATAGCCAAAAATCACATCCCAGTGCCATTAGGTAACTTCTCACTCTTATACTCCAGAATGCATAGTTATCTCCTTTGAATAGTGGAGCTATGTTTGAGGACTTCCCTTCTTTTTGATCCATTGTGGTTTCTTAGAATCTTCCTTTCAGTGATTAGACTGTGATGAAGGAACTTTCTTTGATACCAATTGTTGGAATATTTTTTAATGTTGAGAGGCGAGGGGGGTCAATTAGTATTATCCTTTTTCAACAATTTAAAACCACATAATTATTCATTTTATGAAATAAAAAAAAAAATGATCAACAAAAAGGTACAATACACAGAATTTAAGCGTGGAAAACCCAACTTCACAAATGTTCTTCTTATTTTCAATAAATATTACTTTTAATTTATGAGATCCAACTCAAAGGAAACACCAATTCCCTGTTTTACTAGCAATGACTAGAAGGAGGCTACAACCCCCTATATTTTACCAAGGCTGATTAGAGGGAAGCACCAACTCCCTAGTTTCTTCAATTATAACTGAAAATATGTTGCAAAAACTTGGTTTACCAGCTTCAAATGGAATGAGTCTATAACCTCATTTACAAGCTCCAACCTTCCTTAGCACCACCTAATCTCCCTTTTTATGATAAGTACTTCAATATTCACATATTTGTAATCTTCTTTAGATTCTACTGCATATCTTCATTTACTTTCTTGGCCTCTGACTCTGTTATTGATCTTCATAATTCAAGCACAAAGACACACCCTCTTTCAACAAGAATTTCCTTTTATATAGTCTTCCAATGGCCATGTACAACTAAACAATTGCACCTTTTCAATATAGGAATGTATCTCTTCATTATAAGTATGTGCCTTTTCAATATAAGATCTTAATCATACTATTTTAATTAATACAATGTCAATGAACCATTGTGCCTTTTAGATCGTTTAGTCACATTTTCAATTAGGCCAATATATTTTTACTATCATGATTTAATTCATTTTTTACCTTACCATAGCTAAACACCAACATGGTTTGAAAATACCATGTGCACATACCATGCGCTATTTCATTTTTTCCCTTTTTATTTAACTCCATTTTCACTTTTACCTTTTTATTTAACTCCATTTTCACTTTTACCTTTTTATTTAATACAATTTCACTTTTACCTTTTTCTTTATTCCACTTTTATATTTACTCCTCTTTTACGTAAACTCCACTTCCACCTAACTTTCCAACTTTTTTTATTTAATATTAAAGTCAATTTATATTTAGTCCACTTTCATTTCCACTTAACTTTTCCACTTTTGTATTTATTAAAGTGATACCAAGGTCACATTTATATTTAATCACTTACTAACCTTTGACATGTATTTGATTACTTACTAACCTTTGAAATCAATGAAAATTTATTCAACAATTGACTACCTGAGTGGATCTAACCATTGGTGGATGCTGAAAATTGTTTGGGTTTGAAGGGTCATCCAACTTCGTCCTGGAAAAAATGATGACCAAAACTTGCTACGAAATATTCACTACCATGTTGATTTTACAGACTCAAAGGTTCTCGACACTGCATCAACAAATTTCCCTTCGACTACACTTTGAAATGATAGTGCATAAGAAAATATTCAAGAGGGAGACTCATTAATATTCATTATGTTCATCACAATCCTGTCTCAATAGAATATACAGTGATTGGGACAAATCGACTCAACCAGTGTAGTAATTTAAATTGTCTCATTCTTTTATTTTCATTCTTTGATTCTTTCAAATCACTCGACCAAGTGATCCTCTATATTTCGGTATTCCACTGCGTTCCTCTAACTCAATATTCATGTATCTTTTACGTAGTTCCATGTCATAATCCACTATGCTACTTCTTTTCTTCATGTTGACATCAATTCCAACATGATATTTCCATGAAGAAACTAGTATTCTATGAAATATATGTAAGAAGATTGCAATCAAAACATTACAAATAAAACATATTTTGAAGGAAATAGTTTATATTTTTATTAAGCAGTTAAGGTGGTTATAGATTTATACTTGACCTTCACAACACTACCCTATTGAAAGATATCCCAAGTTCCTCCACCCTTTCTCCTACTATAGAAGATGGTATTGACTTCCAATTTACCATAGGCCCAAAGAGAGTATAAAGAGAAACTCTTGGAAAGATAAGTTGGTGATCAGAAAAGAGGGATGGAAACAAGGGTTTCCTGATCAAACCAACAACACCATAGATGTATAATGGTTTATAGAATTGGTATGGTTAGCTAAAGAGAGGTTTTATTAATGTTTTCAAAGCACCATTACTTGTATTTACCTTTCTCCTTGGAAAAATGTTCATTTTATACAGGCTCTAGTTGGATAGAGACGATTGAGTATGGGTAAAAGGAGTTAGGAAACTAACCAAACACATAACGCACCATTAATTAGGAACAAATTTATCATTTTAAACATTTTATGGCATGTACATGACTATCCCTTCACTGACCCCGTGTACGCGAGTATCATAATTGTGAGGGTGCATACATCTTCCAAAAAATGGTTTTTTCAAAGGTCTCAAGGAGGTATGGGGATAATAATCTGTAAATAGGATAGGGATTATGAAAAAAAGTTTCCCAATGCTTCAAAGGTGGGAATTGATGTTATAATAGATTCCCACTAATGTGTAAGGTCAGAAGAGAAAATAATGGCTGAAATACATTATAAGTCTTCAAAAGAGCAGTGTGTTAGGGTGAAGGTCATCATAATCCAATCTAAGGAAAAAAACCAAACAAAGAAACAAGTTAGAATATTCAATACACAAGCTGAACATACCCATGCTCAAGTGTGATGATAATCATGGTCATCAATCATGTGCAACACAGATCCATGTAAAATGTATATATAGGAAGCAATGATCATGGCCACAAAAGAGATACAGAGTGGTTCCATGTTAATAAAAGATCATATCCACGAAAGAAACACATAGTGGATCTATGTATGAGAATTAGTGAAGGATATCTAGAGGCAAGAGATAGAAACTGATCCTTCACAAGTATCGATGTGAGGAGTGGTACTATCCAATCACAACTTGGGAAACAACATAAAGAGGGTGATTATACTACATTCCCGAGGTATTCAAATCAACCACCATGGTACGAGTCTACACTATGTGAATAAAGGAGTTGAATTCGAACATAGAGTGAACCCATTTGATTACTGGTCATTGATGTATACCATTAACAAATGCGATACAACCCACCAATAATGATAATGGGTGTCAAGGTACCTAGTACAATCTAACAAGTGTGAATAGAGGTTTTGATATCAAACACCCGGTAGAATCTATTGATCATGGGACATTGATGTATTCCCACTTTCAATAGCAAGGGAACCTTCTAATGATGATTGCAAGCCCCAAGGTACTAATAAGGACTCTAGATCCCTATCCAAGAGCAATATGTGTTGAAGTCGATAGGAAGAGATCCGTTGGAAGGAGGGAATTAAGTTATCCCCCGTCATCCAACATGAGGAGTAGCAGAAGGCCAAATATTTGAAATGACCCAGAGAAAATATTGAAAGGACCACCAAAACGTATGTCTCCCATGTGCACCAGATGTAAATAGTGCATGAAGAAGACCCTCTTAATAATAAAAAAATAATGAATACTATTGAAAAAGGCAAGGAAACCACCAATGGTGACAAATGGAATCCAAGGTAATGCACAAATCCCAATGTGTGAATAATTTTGTAGCCATCGAACATAAGGGAAAACACTCAATAAACGACCAATGATGGAATTTCATCTCTTGAGCACAAGGTCACCTATCAATGATGTAAATAGGCCCAGGGTACGACTCTAGTTCAAAATATCAGAGCAATTTGTCGTAGTCGATAAGAGCTTAACTCGTTAGCGAGAATTCAATGGTGACCCTCCATACCAACACGAATATATGACAAAGATACTCTTTGTTTTGAGATGTACTTGACATAGGGGAAGGTGGACTTGAAAAGCTAAGGGATTCTACATAATTACAAATAAAACATATTTTGAAGGAAATAGTTTCTATTTTTATTAAGTAGTTAAGGTGGTTACAGATTTATACTTGACCTTCACAACACTATCCTATTGAGAGATATCCCAGGTTCCTCCACCCTTTCTCCTTCTATACAAGATGGTATTGACTTCCAATTTACCATAGGCCCAAAGAGAGTATAAAGAGAAACTATTGGAAAGATAAGTTGGTGATCAGAAAAGAGGGATGGAAACAAGGGTTTCCCGATCAAACCAACAACACCATAGATGTATAATGGTTTATAGACTTGGCAGGGTTAGCTAAAGAGAGGTTTTATTAATGTGTTCAAAGCACCATTACTTGTATTTACCTTTCTCCTTGGAAAAATGTTCATTTTATGCAGGCTCTAGTTGGATAGAGACGATTGAGTATGGGTAAAAGGAGTTAGGAAACTAACCAAACCCATAACACACCATTAATTAGGAACAATTATATTATTTTAAGCATTTTCTGGCATGCACATGACTATCCCTTCACTGGACCCCGTGTACGCGAGTATCATAATTGTGAGGGTGCATACATCTTCCAAAAAATGGTTTTTTCGAAGGTCTCAAGGAGGTATGGTGATAATAATCTGTAAATAGGATAGGGATTATGAAAACACGTTTTCCAATTATTCAAAGGTGGAAATTGATGTTATAATCGATTCTCCCTAATGTGTAAGGTTAGAAGGGAAAATAATGGCTAAACTAAATTATAAGTCTTCAAAAGAGCAGTGTGCTAGGGTGAAGGTCGTCGTAAACCAATCTAAGGAAAAAAACCAAACAAAGAAACAAGTTAGAATACTCAATCCATAAGGTGAACATACCCATGCACAGGTGTGATGATAATCATGGTCATCAATCAAGTGCACTATAGATCCATGTAAAATGTATATATAGGAAGAAATTATCATGGCCACAAAAGAGATACATAGTGGTTCCATGTTAATAAAAGATCATATCCACGAAAGGAATACATAATGGATCTATGTCTTAGAATTAGTGAAGGATATCTAAAGGCAAGAGATAAAAACTGATCCTTCACAAGTATCTATGTGAGGAGTGGTACTATCCAATCGCAACTTGGGAAGAAACATAAAGAGGGTGATTCTACTACATTCTTGAGGTATTCAAATCAACCACCATGGTACGAGTCTACACTATTTGAATAAAGGAGTTGAATTCGAACATAGTGAGAACCCATTTGATTACTAGTCATTGATGTATACCATTAACAAATGCGATACAACCCACCAATAATGATAATGGGTGTCAAGGTACCTAGTATAATCTAACAAGTGTGAATAGAGGTTTTGATATCGAATACCTGGTAGAATCTATTGATCATGGGACATTGATGTATTCCCACTTTCAATAGCGAGGGAACCTTGCAATGATGACTGCAAGCCCCAAGGTACTAATAAGGACTCTAGATCCCTATCCAGGAGCAATATGTGTTGAATTCGATAGGAAGATATCTGTTGGAAGGAGTGAATTAAGTTCTCTCTCGTAATCCAACACGAAGAGTAGCAGAAGGCCAAATATTTGAAATGACCCAGACAAAATATTGAAAGGACCACCAAAACGTATGTCTCCCATGTGAACCAGATGTAAATAGCGCACGAAGAAGACCCTCTTAATAACAAAAAAATAATGAATACTATTGACAAAGGCAAGGAAACCACCAATGGTGAGAAATGGAATCCAAGGTAATGAACAAATCCCAATGTGTGAATAATTTTCTGGCCATTGAACATAAGGGAAACCACTCAATAAACGACCAATGATGGAATTTCATCTCCTGAGCACAAGGTCACCTATAAATGATGTAAATAGGCCCAGGGTGAAACTCTAGTTCAAAATATCAGAGCAATTTGTCGTAGTCGATAAGAGCTTAACTCATCAGTGACAATTCAATGGGGACCCTCCATACCAACACGACTATATGGAAAATATACTCTTTATTTTTATATGTACTTGACATAGGGGAAGGTGGAATTGAAAAGTCAAGGGATTCTACATAATTATAAATAAAACATATTTTGAAGGAAATAGTTTTTGTTTTTATTAAGTAGTTAAGGTGGTTACGGATTTATACTTGACCTGCACAACACTACCCTGTTGAGAGATATCCCAGGTTCCTCCACCCTTTCTCTTGCTATACAAGATGGTATTGACTTCCAATTTACCATAGGCACAAAGAGAGTATAAAGAGAAACTCTTGGAAAGATAAGTTGGTGATCAGAAAAGAGGGATGGAAACAAGGGTTTCCCGATCAAGCCAACAACACCATAGATGTATAATCATCTATAGACTTGGTGGGGTTATCTAAAGAGAGGTTTTATTAATGTGTTCAAAGCACCATCACTTGTATTTACCTTTCTCCTTGGAAAAATGTTCATTTTATGCAGGCTCTAGTTGGATAGAGATGATTGAGTATGGGTAAAAGGAGTTAGGAAACTAACCAAACCCATAACGCACAATTAATTAGGAACAATTATATTATTTTAAGCATTTTATGGCATGTACATGACTATCCCTTCATTGGCCCCCATGTACGTGAGTATCATAATTGTGAGGGTGCATACATCTTCCAAAAAATGGATTTTTTGAAGGTCTCACGGAGGTATGGGGATAATAATCTGTAAATAGGATAGGGATTATGAAAACAAGTTTTCCAATGCTTCAAAGGTGGAAATTGATGTTATAATAGATTCCTCCTAATGTGTAAGGTCAGAAGAGAAAATAATGGCTGAAATACATTATAAGTCTTCAAAAGAGAAGTGTGCTAGGGTGAAGGTCGTCGTAATCCAATCTAAGGAAAAAAAACCAAACAAAGAAACAATTTAGAATAATCAATCCACAAGGTGAACATACCCATGCTCAGGTGTGATAATCATGGTCATCAATCAAGTGCACTACAGATACATGTAAAATGTATATATAGGAAGCAATGATCATGGCCACAAAAGAGATACAGAGTGGTTCCATGTTAATAAAATATCATATCTATGAAAGATATACATAATGGATCTATGTCTTAGAATTAGTGAAGGATATCTAGAGGCAAGAGATAGAAACTGATCCTTCACAAGTATCGATGTGAGGAGTGGTACTATCCAATCGCAACTTGGGAAGCAACATAAAGAGGGTGATTCTACTACATTCCCGAGGTATTCAAATCAACCACCATGGTACGAGTCTACACTATGTGAATAAAGGAGTTGAATTCAAACATAGTGATAACCCATTTGATTACTGGTCATTGATGTATACCATTAACAAATGTGATACAACCCACCAATAATGATAATGGGTGTCAAGGTACCTAGTACAATCTAACAAGTGTGAATAGAGGTTTTGATATCGAATACCTGGTAGAATCTATTGATCATGGGACATTGATGTATTCCCACTTTCAATAGTGAGGGAACCTTCCAATGATGACTGCAAGCCCCAAGGTACTAATAAGGACTCTAGATCCCTATCCAAGAGAAATATGTGTTGAAGTCAATAGGAAGAGATCTGTTGGAAGGAGGAAATTAAGTTATCCCCTGTCATCCAACACTAGGAGTAGCAGAAGGCCAAATATTTGAATTGACCCAGACAAAATATTTAAAGGACCACCAAAACGTATGTCTCCCATGTGCACTAGATGTAAATAGAGCATGAAGAAGACCCTCTTAATAACAAAAAAATAATGAATACTATTGACAAAGGCAAGGAAACCACCAATGGTGAAAAATGAAATCCAAGGTAATGCAAAAATACTAATGCGTGAATAATTTTGTAGCCATCGAACATAAGGGAAACCACTCAATAAACGACCAATGATGGAATTTCATCTCCTGAGCACAAGGTCACCTATCAATGATGTAAATAGGCCCAGGGTGCGACTCTAGTTCAAAATATCAGAGCAATTTGTCGTAGTCAATAAGAGCTTAACTTGTCAGCGAGAATTCAATGGAGACCCTCCATACCAACATGACTATATGATAAAGATACTCTTTATTTTTAGATGTACTTGACATAGGGGAAGGTGGACTTGAAAAGTCAAGGGATTATACATAATTACAAATAAAACATATTTTGAAGGAAACATATTCTATTTTTATTAAGTAGTTAAGGTGGTTATAGATTTATACTTGACCTGCACAACACTACCCTGTTGAGAGATATCCCAGGTTCCTCCACCCTTTCTCCTGCTATACAATATGGTATTGACTTCCAATTTACCATAGTCCCAAGAGAGTATAAAGATAAACTCTTGGAAAGATAAGTTGGTGATCAGAAAAGAGGGATGGAAACAAGGGTTTCCCAATCAAACCAACAACACCATAGATGTATAATGGTTTATAGACTTGGCAGGGTTAGCTAAAGAGAGGTTTTATTAATGTGTTCAAAGCACCATTACTTGTATTTACCTTTCTCCTTGGAAAAATGTTCATTTTATGCAAGCTCTAGTTGGATAGAGATGATTGAGTATGGGTAAAATGAGTTAGGAAACTAACCAAACCCATAACGCACTATCAATTAGGAACAATTATATTATTTTAAGCATTTTCTAGCATGTACATTACTATCCCTTCACTGGTCCCCGTGTACGTGAGTATCATAATTGTGAGGGTGCATACATCTTCCAAAAAATGGTTTTTTCGAAGGTCTCAAGGAGGTATGGGGATAATAATCTGTAAATAGGATAGGGATTATGAAAACAAGTTTTCCAATGCTTCAAAGGTGGAAATTGATGTTATAATCGATTCCCCCTAATGTGTAAGGTTAGAAGAGAAAATAATGGCTGAAATACATTATAAGTCTTCAAAAGAGAAGTGTGCTAGGGTGAAGGTCGTCGTAATCCAATCTAAGGAAAAAACAAACAAACAAAGAAACAAGTTAGAATACTCAATCCACAAGGTGAACATACCCATGCTTAGGTGTAATGATAATCATGGTCATCAATCAAGTGCACTACAGATCCATGTAAAATGTATATATAGGAAGAAATGATCATGGCCACAAAAGAGATACATAGTGGTTCCATGTTAATAAAAGATCATATCCACGAAAGAAATACATAGTGGATCTATGTCTCAGAATTAGTGAAGGATATCTAGAGGCAAGAGATAGAAACTGATCCTTCACAAGTATCGATGTGAGGAGTGGTACTATCCAATCGCAACTTGGGAAGCAACATAAAGAGGGTGATTCTACTACATTCCCGAGGTATTCAAATCAACCACCATGGTACGAGTCTACACTATGTGAATAAAGGAGTTGAATTCGAACATAGTGATAACCTATTTGATTACTGGTCATTGATGTATACCATTAACAAATGTGATACAACCCACCAATAATGATAATGGGTGTCAAGGTACCTAGTACAATCTAACAAGTATGAATAGAGGTTTTGATATCAAACACTTGGTAAATCTATTGATCATGGGACATTGATGTATTCCCACTTTCAATAGTGAGGGAACCTTCCAATGATGACTGCAAGCCCCAAGGTACTAATAAGGACTCTAGATTCCTATCCAAGAGCAATATGTGTTGAAGTCAATAGGAATAGATCTGCTAGAAGGAGGGAATTAAGTTATTCCCCCATCATCCAACACGAGGAGTAGAAGAAGGCCAAATATTTGAAATGACCCACACAAAATATTGAAAGGACCACCAAAATGTATGTCTCCCATATGCACCGGATGTTAATAGCGCACGAAGAAGACCCTCTTAATAACAAAAAAATAATGAATACTATTGACAAAGGCAAGGAAACCACCAATGGTGAGAAATGGAATCCAAGGTAATGCACAAATCCCAATGTGTGAATAATTTTCTAGCCATCAAACATAAGGGAAACCACTTAATAAACGACCAATGATGGAATTTCATCTCTTGAGCACAAGGTCATCTATCAATGATGTAAATAGGCCCAGGGTGCGACTCTAGTTCAAAATATCAGAGCAATTTGTCGTAGTCGATAAGAGCTTAACTCGTCAGCGAGAATTCAATGGGGACCCTCCATACCAACACGACTATATGACAAAGATACTCTTTATTTTGAGATGTACTTCACATAGGGGAAGGTGGACTTGAAAAGTCAAGGGATTCTACATAATGGTTGACATAGGATAAAACTTCCTTTGAACAAAAAAATTACACAATATGTGATTTAGGTGACATGGAATGAAAATCAATATTGACATAAGTTTGTGATGTAGGAGGAAACAACAGACTCTCTATAGTGACTAAAAGAATAGCCAGTCGGAGGAGTATAAACTCTATGTAACTGGATCAGTTTCCTAAATCTATACTAAACCCAAATTATTGATATTGGAACCAGGACCTTGTGCTTTGTTTAGAGGCAACTCGACTGTTGCCAATAATGGTGTAGAAGACTCATTCCCACACACTTTTTTTGTTATTTGATTTTTTTGTCTTTTTCATATTATGAAAACATGAAAATGAATAAAACGATACTAGTATACACAGAGGAAACACATGTCACAGAGATTTAAACTAGTTCAATCACATTGAACATACCTATGCTCAATGCAAGGAAAGCATGTGTAAGATACAAACACTTAGGGGAATGTTTCCTCCTAGGGTATACGTGTCAAATTGCAATGGAAAAATATGTAATGCTAGCAATTGATGATAATGCATAAGGAAGTGTCTAAGAAACAAAAATTTGATGATGTCATTAGGCTCACAAATGCAAGAGACATAATGCAATGCAATAGTACAACTTAACACATGAATATGGGAGCCTCACAGGTAAATATCTAGAATAATATTGAGAAGAATGTGAGGTATAAATGCAATTTCATGGTGGAACTAACAAGACTGTCGAGCCTAAGAAAGATTTCAACATGGGCATCGAAATGAAAAACAAGTGATAAATAGGCTGCCCACGACGGTAGGCTCTACCATGAACTAAACGACACTTAAATTGGATGGAAAGGTTGGTGTCACCAATAAGTGGAGTCAACCTTAAGGAAAATGTGTAATAGGTCACTGATGATGCAAAGATGTAAGGAAGAATGAACCTGACCTATATGTCGGTGATGAGAACATTACCTGAAAGAGTCGTTAAAAACATACTAGAAGAAACGAAAAGTGGTATAATAAACACCCTTCTTGCAAAATCTCATCTCAAACAATCTTTCTGCTCAATAAATATAGTCCATTGGGCATTTAAATGAGTAAAAATGGAAAAAACTATAGAAAAGTGGGTTTAAAATTTTATATATAGTGAAAAAATTGAACCAAAGCACTTTATTTGAAATTTTTACCAACTTAGGCTATTTTGAGTGGGAAAGGTTCCAAAATTCTAAAGGCCATAACCATAGCTACGATTTTTAGAATTCATCGCCGTCCAAACCAGGTGAACAAGTACTTGACCCACTTCCATTCTATCCACAAGTTTTTAGTTTTTCTGCATTTATTATTAGTATTTTTATTTTTAGGATAAGGTGGGCTTGTACGCTCCTGTTCTTGGATAAGACCGCATACCCTACCATATACATGGGGTCCTTTAACATTAGGTGCATATACACATGCTTGTCGCCAAAGACATCCACGTGTATGGCCACAAAGATGAAAAAATGACTAATAATTTTGTTTTAATGGAATGCAGGGGTGCCAAAATGGTTATAGAGTGGTGAGAGAGAGAGAATGAGGAGGTTGACCAAGAACTTGAAGATAATATTGAGGTTTTATATGCTCTTCAGTAGTCTTAGTTGAAGAAATTTTATGAGTTCCCACACATGCGGTCACAAAATAGATTTGTTGTAGCTATTGGTTAGCTACTGGAACCCAGAGGCAGATGCCTTCATGTTAGATGGTCAATTTGTGGCCATCGAAGTAGAAGACATATACATCATTAATGGTTTATCCTGCCGGAGATGTGGTAAATATCCAAACTTACAGTGGGATCAGGATGATCGTAGAAGACTATATAGAAACATTCTGCACACTTGGTATGTAGTGGCTCAAGAGTCATATTTCAATTTGAAACATAGAGAATTTGAGCCTAAAGGTGATCCTTCAGACTATCACCATGATTGCATGGTCAACCACATTGCACCAAGCTTCTCAACTGTGGATGTTTTACGTAGTGGAGTGCCTTCACTTGATGCTCTATGATTGGAATACCTCACTACTTCAGTGCATGAAAACACAACTGACAGAGTGCAAGATAAGAAGGATGAAGAACTTTGGATACAACAATATATTATTTTCTTTCTTCTAGAAAGAGTTTTCGTTATGAGTCTGAGAGTTTACATGCCACCACATCAACTCAGGGAACCATGTTTACTACAATGGGCCATAGTAATACACCACTTAGGAGGTGGGCACATACTGTGTGTACACAATGATGATTTTTTCAAATGGTGGGAGAGAAAAATCATCACCATAGATGATTATCCTTATGAGGGTATTAACTTTTCCCGTGACCCAAACATACATGTTCTTCCTAGTGGTGCACTAGGAGAGATAGGTAATAATTTTTTTTAGTTTTTTTAGTTATTTAATTTTAATTATTTAAAAAAAAATAGAATTACTATTTACTTATAGAAGTAGTTGTTTGTTTGTTGGAAGTGGTTCAATTATGTAACTAAACATCATCATTCGGTTTCTTAACGTGCGATGAATTGTTGTTTGTAATAACTCCAATTTTGATCGTTGCGTTAGATATGATTAGATTATGTATATATGGTTAATTTGTGGTTATTTTGATCTATATCAAGCTTTGTGGGATACGTTTAATGACCTGTGATATAAATACATTGTATATATTTCTAGTACGGAGATTAAGGCCAAGGTCTGACTAGAGAATGGCTCGACATATGGACTTATGTTTAAGTTGCATAACATGGTTACGTTTTCTTACTTATGGTTATTTTTAATTATTTCCATTTCCTCCAATAGAGGCAACCTACTTTGATGAGACATTCTAGGCTATGAGTATGACAATGGAATTACATCTTCCCACGATCATTCTCTTACTCCTGTAGCCCCATCCTGTCACTTGGAAGTATATGAAACAATCTAGATCATTACCTAAGAGATCCCATGCATTGTGAAAGTTAGGTTTGCAATACACAATATCATACTATTGTTAAACACACTGTTAACATTCATATTACTATCTATCAACACAATCAATACAACCGATTATCATCTAACACAAGATCAAATAAATCCTACTGGGTATTTACAAGAGAACAATTATCTCCTCATTATGGTGGACATTGTCATGTATTTGCAATTATATGTAATGATCCGACTCAATTCATTGGAGATCCAATACACTAAGAACATTATTCATGTAATATTCAATATCATGCTCACCGCATGCTTAGTGATTGGTGTGATTGTGATGGGAATCAAAACTCTAAATATGCATATGATAATTAGGTTACTTGGAATATGACATAATTAAAATTATATGCTCTACAATAATCCATATCTTTAATTTGAACTGTTTTTTATATTTCATGCTATCATTACAATATGTTTTCTTTGTGTTGGTGTAGATACATTATCCAAAGTTTAAAAGACTCACCAACTATGGGAGATATATAGTGACAAGAGAGTCACTCACCCATAGATAAGTTAAGTTGCAACTAAAGATGAAAATCATGTACATAGTGTGATCTTAGGGATTTTTTTTTGTTATTGAGATAAGCATTAGTAGTTTCTAGGATTTAATTTTATGAGACTTGAGAACTTTGGGCTCTTTGAATTTGGTGTTTTTTTTTTTTTTTTCTCCTAGACTTGGGAAGCTTGAGGAATTATCTAATTCCAAATGATAGGTTGGGGGGAGTTTAAAATACCCAACTTTTCATTGTTGAATGTTAAGCCCTAATATGGCTCATTACCCCTTAATTGGGGCATATTATATTAGTAATGTTATTTTATTTATGTTGGCTTTAGGCCATTAGTTGTAATTATACCTCCTAGTCTCCTATATATACCAAGGAG
>JZKD02S1673668.1:289678-379250 GCA_000966675.3 Picea glauca | reverse complement strand
AAGGAGGTTTCCCCCTCAAAGAGGCTTATTATCTGAAATTATCTCTTTTTCAAGGCGTTGAGTACTTTTTCTGAGGATTTTCTATGCTATATTGATATTTGGTTCTTAACATTGAGTGTGTTTATCATAGTTTCAATCTTCTCTCCATTGTTTTGAGTAAAGTAGGGTTCCCTTTAGGAACACAAACACATTGTCATCCTTCAGGATTTTCTAGAAGAATTTGTTTGTAGATGAATTGACTAAGCCAATGGAGAGTTTCAAACTTCATACGACAAATCTATAGAGTACTCAAACTAAAATCTAGGTTCTAAGTTCACATCAATCTCAATTTTTATTTATATTGATTTTTTTAACAAGCTAGAATATAGACTAGCTATTTTGGAGTTAATTTTTTTTTTTAAGAAGCTAGAATATAGACTATCTATTTTGGAGCTAGTTTTTAAAAATTAATATACATCCATTAAAAGTAATATGCATAGGAGTAATGATAAAAATATATCAAATATGTTACTTTAATCTTATTCCAAATTTTTTTTTACTAAAATTTTAAGTACAATTGTTTCCATTATGGTATTGGACTTCAAGGTTTCATAAAATTTATGTATGTCTATAAATGCCAATGCATAATGATAAACATATGTCAAATCTGTGTGACTTTCATTTTTATATTAAAAAATAGAACCACTTACTAAAGTTTTCCTTACAACTTACGACTAGTATGACATCCAAGGAAGTGAAGCTATCATATCATTTATTAGTCCCTTCCCTCAAGGCAACAAGGAATAGTGTAAATGACTTGTCGTTTTCCAACAGTTTTGCACGTAAACCAATACATTTTACCCAAAGTTTTAATATAGAATACCTTTTATACACCTATGAGGTTCTTACAACAATTGTTTTAACCAATCAAGGAATTTGAGTTCTTATTTGGCTTATTTCCGAGGCAAAACCAAATTATATTAGTACTTTCCTAATGTCTAAGTATTGTAATACTTGATATACTAAGATGAAGGTTGACTAATGCTACATATTTTCTATCATTAATTTGATAACATTAGTTGTTATGAACCATTTTATACAATGGGTTTATATCACTAAGTATAAATAACTAAGTTTGTTACATGCTGCTACCGTGTGGCTGGATGTTGGCATGTTCACCATGTGTTGCACTACCTTGCTACACTTGAAATGGAGAGTGTGGTAGAGATCAACCAAATTTCCTTTCATGTTTTTTCTTTGTATTTTAATCAGAATTTCCAACTTAATCATCATTACACATTTGTGACTACCTCGGCTATACTGTAATAAATGGTTGGAGTGGAACCCAAGGTAAACAAGAACTATCAATGACATTGACTATACTTTAATAGCTTCAATATGTTTGTAGCTTAGATCGTGGGAAAATAGACTACCTAATATTCCGCTACTTTAGCTTCTGATTACGTCTTTATCTCTGTGGGTCCCCCTCGTCTTGCACTAGTGTCCATGTTTTGGAATGGTGAGGTAGGGTTTGCATATGTGTTTCATCTTGGCTGCAAGCCCCATCTCTCTCGCATCATTACACTTGTTTTTTGTGTAGGTTTCACTTATGTTGTTTCATCTTGGATGCAAGCTCCATCGTTCTTGCGTCTTTACACTTTTTTTTGTTGGTCTCTGTGTCTATTTGTTGTTCCTCTATTGCATCATGTGACTTCATCTCAATGATTACTTCTTTTTTTTTGTTAGTCTCGACTTCTATTTTTTGTCCCTCTATAGCATCATGCGATTTTATTTCAATGATTATCGACAATAAGAGCTATCAATGAAATCAACTATACTTTAATAAATGGATGGAGTGGAACGTGTTGTGTTCAAGGGATTAACTTCATGGATTTGACATGTCCACATACAAATAACACGTGTTGAGGTTGGTCTTTTTTCATAAAACATGTTGAGGTTGGTATTTTTTTGTAAAACACATTAAGGTTGGTATATTATCATAAAACACATCCTAGTTCAACTATATTCAACCTAGAAGAAATCTCCTTAGACTATTTGGTAATGGAATCCACTACTCAACATTACAAAAAATATATTGACTCTCTAACCCAACTCTCTTATGCATGAATAGGTAATACATGAAAACTAAAAACCATTATAATAAGTCTAGATGTGACTTTGTTAGTTCAGTAGATACTGTTGACTAATAAGCACTAGCCATTGCAAGAGAAACATATTGCATGAGTGCTAACATCTCACCTAGCACCAACAAAAGTAGATCCTACAAAACCATACCCTACAACACCATATAACAGGGTAGTTCTAGGCCCTATAGTCAATCCCTAAAAGAATAAGTGATAACAAAAAACATTGGTACAATGGTTATCTAAACACGATTAAAACACTTCCCTACATAATATTTGGTGCGTATAGTGGTGAAGAAGCTGCGAAGACTAGTGTCGCGTAACCTCAGGTTGTTGAATGAAATGTAAATTTCTCCTTCATTCCTTGAGTCGTCTGTTCAATTTGATGTCCGATAAGTCCATGTACAGGTTCAACGAGGTTGTTTCCTGAATTAACAATATGATTATGAGTCTATCCAAGAGCTTTCTCACATATATGGAAGTTTTCGAAGAGAACCCAAAACATGGCAGTCCTTGGTATCTTCTCTCTAAGTTGACGAATTTATTATTCTACCACTCTTCTAAAGTCAATAATTTCTTCAAAGCTCCGAGAGTGATAATCCTGGTGTGTGCTACCAATGATAATCCTAGTGTGTGTTGAGAGTGATAATTCTGGTGCATGTTCATTTATTTACCTTAATTTATACAAATTCAAAAATGAAAATGCCATCCCTAGGCAGACAACCGAACTAGTAGAGAGTCTAGGTGTTTTCACTATAGGGAAGTTATTTGCAGTATGGTATTTTTTTAGAATCAAGATCACAAATACCAAGAGACTATAACTTTACCTTACCTTACCTTACACATTCAACACCACTACAGCGAAAGAATGAATAATGGAACTTGTTATTTCTTATAAAAGGAAAACTTGATGGTCTAGAAAAAGAATGAATAATGGAATGTGCAGTTGCTCATAAAAGGAAAAGTTTATGGTCTTTGATAAGAATCCACTATGGATAAGTGGGTTGATTGTTGAAAGAATTGTTTTTATTGTAAAAATTAATGTTTTTATTTAAAAACATTTGTTTGAGAACAATGTCCTAGCTAATATAAGATTATTTTATAATAATAACTCAATTATATTTCTATTCTCTAATCGGAAACCCAATTTCAAATACAATGAACAGAGCTAATTCATTCGAGGGCATAAGATACCAACATATTTTGTTTGAGTCCATTTGAGTTGTGTTTATCAATAGATAATGTATTTTTCTATTTGATAATTACACGATGAAACATTTTTGTGTTTTAAACATTCAAAAATAGGTTTTACCTTTAGTTTAAAAAGATTGTATATATGCTTACGTGAAGATAATACCATTTTATTTGCTCTTGTGAAGCATCAAATTGTGTCCAATAATATTGCAGATATATTACCACTTGAATTGATAATGAGGAAAGTGGTTTTGATTCAAGTCATTACTTTATTTGATATTTTTTATTGGTCATGAAAATGTAATTGTTTATACAACCAAGCAAGAACTCTGAAGACTTGCAAGATTTTTTTTTTGTCTTGGCCATGAAAAAAACTATTTTTGTAGACCACCATTTCTGGCAATTAATATTATTGGAAGTCATGTTGATTCCACACTAAAGGTGTGGAGTTTTCAACCTCTCATCCCTAAATGATCATTTAATCGTTACTAGTGGATCCATAACTTCAAATTGATCATGAAATGGCTATAATTACACAAAAATAGATGGAGCTATAAACCTTGTCAAACAAGATATTACATCCTCTACAACACCATGGTTGTCTGATTGGGTTTTCATGCCAAATCTGATAGAGTGGCAGTGGTCTTATAATATAGCTCCATCTCAAATTAACTCTGAAGAGATAAAGAGATGTTATGTTTGGAAACAATGAGACCTTCTCCAACATTCCATCTTCTTCTATAAATATATGAAAAATATGAATGGAACATAAATCCTTTGAGTTTTTATTTTGTATAGGAGAACAATTATTTCAAAAATAACAAGATTCAAAGAATCATGGTTATCGAGAGCAAATTTATCAACATGTTGGGTAAGGACATGGGAATCCAATTTTTTATTTATACCTACTTGTTGGTCTCCTTCTTGGTGCATCAGTTGGGAGCAATATTTTCTATATCTCAAGAACTCGAAAACCTCGACAGGGGCTTGTTTCATTTGCAAACCCTCTTGTTTATATCCATCCCTTCCAATTATGTTTTGTGTGTGTGCATCCATATTAACTCGGATTACTCTTCTTCTAATAGTTGATATGATTTCATGTTTATAGTGTTATATATAAAGATTTGTGAAATGACTGTTATTTCACTCACATTAGATTTGTCGATATTGTATTTTATTTTTTATAAAATATTATAGTGGGCCGACATATGTTGACACTAGTGTTATGGACATGGGACATATGTTACAATATCATCAATACTAGGTTGTAGAATGCGCCTCACTTATCTTGGTGCAATTGAGATGTTGACCCCTTTCTCCATTTTTTTTTATCATATTATATTCAAATGGACTTAATCTAGGCATTCCCTATAGCCAGTTAAGTGAATGCGATGATAAGTCTTTAGCAATGCAAAGCTAATGATGTTTTAAGAGTATTAATTCATATGTGGGGATTTCAACATGGTTGATGCTCAAGAATATATGGAAGAGGTTCTACTTATTAGACTACATAACAGAGGAAATTATGCATCACCATAATCAAATCTCAACTTAAGCCATATCATCCCAATGAATTAATAATGGATGTTCAGGCAAGGAGTAAAATTGAACAACGAGATCTAATAAAGTATACACACAAAGTATAAAAAACTAATATGCATATAGAATATAATAGTTAACTAGCCTAATATGTTAGCTCAACTAATTGTTGCTAATATTATTGGGTATTTAGCTAGTTGTGTGCTAATAGGTACTCGATTTGAATCCCTCTCTACTAGATGCACTAGTCCATGTTGGAAATTTTACTATGTATGCCATTTAAGAAAGTAGGGAAGCATCCCTTGGGTTGTTTTGAGAGGTTTTCCTTGGAAAAAAAATAATACAATAGATAATAATATGAATATTGAAATAATACACAAGAACTACTCAAGAGATTATTTGTAATTGTTAATTAACTAATAATAATAATAATAATAATATCTAAATAAAATTCACAAGCTAGTAAGTCAAATTGACATATGAGACCCCCTTGTTTGTGGGACAAGGGACCCCTCCATGTAGCTATTTGACTACTTAGTAAACTTAGCAAATCACAAGTGAAATAATCAAACTAGATAAAGTAAACCACAACACTAATATTTTTTAAATATATGTATTATTAGTTGTATATAAATGAGATACAAAATTCACAATGATTGAAGAACTATGTGATCTGACTTATATTGAAAACAACATGAAGAAAAATACATAACAAGGAAACACACAAATATATTGCAAGAAACACAATAATACAGTTAAACTCAGATTCTATTAATGATTGTCTAAAATACAAAAGACTGTAAAATGAAAAGCACACAAGATAGTTAGAATGGTGGTAGCTTATCTATGAAGATAGAGATGTGATGGCTATGCTAATTCACAAGAATTTGATTACAAAGAGGACAAAAAGGCCTTTCAACATAAAGCATGAATGCTAAAACCCTAAACATCCAAAACCCTAACCCCAAAAGATGAAACACCAAAAGGTTTGCGGGCCCCGATGTGGTATACATCAATTTATCGAGGGCACACATTTTTCATATGATCTTCATTTGGGGTGCTTGGTACCTTGTCATAAAGGAAGCTCGGGATCCAAAAAATCATAGAAAAACTTCCAAGATGTGGAACTATTCTAAATTAGTGGAACAAGTGGGTGGCCACCAATATCCACCTAGACCAGTCCTCCCCCCTTAGGAAGCAATGGTCCCCATTGCATCAAGTTCTTCCATCATATGGGGAAACATTTTTTGAATCTAACTCATGGTGAGCCACTTTCTCTAGTAAAGAAGCTACCCTACTTTGACGACCTAATAGAGTTGGATGTTTTGTTGGCAGGTTCCCTTCATATTTGTGTCCATGATCAAATAAATTGTCGCATGTTCAATGTAGTCAGAATTGAGTTCTATAGGGGCCAAGTGCTCAACCGCGTTTGAAGTTTCCATGGGAGGTGGAAAATATGTTTGAAGTAGTTACACATTAAATATGAGGTACAAACCAAGGAAAAGGGGAATAATTGATTCCAAGGAATTCTCATCCAAAACCTTGGTGATTGTGTAAGGCCCATATTAGAGTGGGTGGAGCTTCCAATGGGGTCTTGTGAGGTTCTCTTTTTGTAGATGAAACCATACCTTATCTCCCACCTGAAACTTGTGTGGTACCCAATGTTGATCATGGTACTGCTTGTATTTGGCGTTGGCTTTTTGAAAAATGTCATGAAATTGTTGTTGAATGTGTGGATTCTCTCAACAAATTTATTTTCTTAATCCAACTTGGTCTAAGCATTAGAGGAATCTTCTTGTGCAGCTGCAATGGTGTTGTGACAAGACTTTTGGGACCAGTTTTGGGAATTTCATAGCACACACAAAATAAGGAAACACAATTGGCGCACTTTCAGGGATCAACTCATGTAAAGGAAGGAAGACAATTAGAAGACGTTAGGAATTTTGGTCCATTGAAAAGGGATAAGCCCTAATGTAATTGTATAAATATGTAAGGGTTTTGGGATAGAGGGTAGCTTTTGGTATCAATGATTATGTAGCTTGTTGAGTATTTTTTATATTCGAGAAGAGAGAAGAAAGAGAAGGATATGAATATAGATAGAAAATATGCACATAGGAGAATGGCCAGGGAATTTTTTGTAAGCGGGGTCTTCTTGAGACATAATGTTTGTGCATAGTGTGCTTATTTTATAATGAGAATTATGAATAATATAATAAGAAGTTGTTTGTTGTGGACGTATCCCATCTTGGGTGAACCACATTAAATATGGTGTGTATATATTATGGTGAGTACTTTGTTCGGTTTATTGCACGCATATGATGAATGCTATGTTATTATGAATGTTTTCTCTATTATTATGTTTCTACATACTTGATTATGAATGCATGCTAAGTAGAATGGTTATAAAGACTATCTCTTGTCCCCTTGGCACTGCATAAATATGGTTCCTATAGTTCCCATAGATACCTTGGGTGAGACTTCATCTGCTTGTGAGTGATGCCAAAATGGATGGTATCTGAGCATTTTGTTGGTGAATTCATGTTGAACCTTGGGTCTTCCCACTATGTGCCAACAAATGGTTTCATTGTCAGGACCAAGATCTACGAATGAGGGGAATGTGAAGAAGAGGGATGCAGAAAAGAATGAATAAGGAATGGATGGACTGAGAATGATAAGAGAAGAAGAAGGTCTGATAGAAGAAGAGATTGGAGTGTTGCGCAGTGGAAAAATATTTTGGTACTGTAAGAAGAGGAATTTGGATGATATAGAAGGGAAACATAGTGAGGTTGAGGAAAGATAAATCGATGTAGTGATCCATATTGAAGGAATATTGCACACATAAATTTATCTCAATCTAGTACAAGAATATCCATGACATCTCACTCATGCTAGACTCTATGTCGAACCCACAACCTTGTGTGCGTCTCTTAGAACTGAGGTAAGATCCGAAACTTTGTCACTTGTAGTTAGTGAAGGATGTAAAGATAGAAGTAAAGGTATTCAAAGTAGTGGAAGCAATGCGACAACCCATATTCAATTAGGGACACCAAAGAATAATATTGTCTAGTACACCATGGTGGGGGTAGATCCCACTTTGAGAATGCATGTCTTCCACGAAGTAGGTTCAAAATATCTAGAACAACATTTGTTTGTATGTGAAGCAATATGGACCATGAAGAACATCAAGGATGACGATGTGAAAATCACAAAGTTGGCGACGACATTGAGAGACTATGTGTTACTCTAGTATATAAAATATCATTCCACTGCACCCGTGGGACAAGTGAGAATGTTGGAAGATATGAGGAAAGACCTATTAAAAGAGTTCCCAAAACCAAAATCTGAGTCATAGTATATTACATAAATAAAAGAGATGAAGTAGTTGCAGAATGAATCGATATGGGATTTTGATCAAAGATTCAAGATAATGATGGACCGATTGAATTTCCATATTCTAGATGAGTAGCATATGGAATGGTTCATTGTGATATTATTACCACATATACGCTACCCTTTGATGCAATAAAATATTTTGTCACAGTTAGAATCACTAGAGATCACCATGAAATTGGAAGCATCCCTTTTAGAAGAGAATGACACATGGATGGATTAGGTTCAGTCGCAATTATCAACATTGACAATTTAGTTACAGGATCTTGCTAAAGGGAAGGAAAAGTATGAAGAAGTACGGTGTGTTACATGCAAAATGGAAGGCCATTGTAAGAGCAAGTGTCCATCTTTTAAAAATTATTATGATACAAGAGATCTAAATCCTTTAGCCCCGAGAGGAGGGGTATGGTGTGAGATATTAAAAATGATGGGTTATCACCCAACTGCTTTTCCATTGATACATAAATATCAATGAAATGCCAAAAATTATTTTGTAATTATTGTAGGTCCTTGGGACTTGATGAAAAGGAATGTCACACACTCAATCTAATGAGATAACACACCACTAATGCATACAGAGTCCAAGGGGAGGAAGGACCGAAAGGAGGGGTACCAAAATATAATACTTTGAGAGGATGCAATCAAGGAGGCAGAGGAGGATTCAAAGGTCATGGAAAAGGAGGATTCGACAAAGGGAGAGGATTGATTATCTGTTATAATTGTAACCATCCTGGGAATTTGGCACGAGATTGACTGAATCCTTTCACGACATGCACATATTGTAGATAGTTAGATCATGCGATGAAAGATTGTTCACATCTGATCACAAAGTGGTAGGAAAAAAGGAACCAGAATGTGTAGATGATAGCAGTAGAAGATCATGATGATCAACCAAGGGTAGCAGTAGTCACATGTGGAGGAGTAAGAACAAGAGTTGATGCGACAAAAAAAGGAATTCAAATTGACCAATGGTCAGAAAAGTAACATAACCTTCTCCAACATTTGACCATGAGAGAGAGAGAGAGAGAGAGAGAGAGAGAGAGAGAGAGAGAGAGAGAGAGAAGAAATAAAGGAAGGAATTGCTAGAAACACAATGGGTAGCATCGACTTCTTAACCTATGTATGACATGCATCCATTCTATGACCATTCAAAAAGACCAATTGACAAGGAAAGTAATTTGAAAACTTTATTAAAGAGTTGTTTAGAACTGATAAATGATGAAACTACATTAAACGTGTTGTGTGGGATGATCAAACAGTGTGTGAAAGATAAAAAAGCACTTGCCACACAACAAGTAGTTAACCAGGTACATCGTAAGAAAAGGACTAATAGGGAATTTCGACTTAATTTGTAGGTAGGAGACTATGATATGGATACTATCATCTTGGATATTAGATCTGATGTGAACATCATTCTGATGTAGACATGGGAGATGATGGGTAAACCAAACTTGATCTAGTCACCTATTCAGTTGAGGCTAGCAAATAAGCACAACATTGTTATGATTGAAAGACTAACAAGGGTGAATGTCAATATCGATGGAGTGTGTAGCATAACATATTTTTAAGTAATCAAGATAGTGGATGGTAGTAAAACCTATCCAACATTACTTGGACTTGATTTGGATTTCGATAACCAGACTATTATCGATCTAAAGAAGAGACAAAAGATATTTGAAGTAGGATACTTAAAAGTTACTATGCCATTGAATCCCACAAAAGAAAGACAATATGTAGAACCAAGAAGGGGATGATTTAGTACTAAGGAACTCAATAACCTTTACAATGTGACTGTGTGGCTGGATGACTATATTATTTCTATTGTTGAAGGTGTACTTAGTTGGAAAATTATTAGTTCTTGTGCGTCAAATTTAGAAGAATCCCTGGAACATTAGGAACATATATTGCATGAAGTATCTTCAAGGAGATGTTCTTGGATTACCCATGCATTGCATTGGATTGGAGTTGAGGTTTTTGATCCCCCGAAGTATGATGGACTAAAAATATAGATTATTTTGTAAAAGAATTTGAATTGTAGATACCAAATAAACAAAGATTACTAGCTTTATATGTTGCACTGACAACGACTCTTGCAAGGTGGTGGGATATCCATAAAGATAGAATAGATAATTGGCAGCAATGCAACGAGTTATTAAAGGTCAAGTTTGGAACACAAATTGAATATATTGCACATAAGTATATTGGGTTGATTTTTCCTACAGATCATCTTACACAATGCACCATGACATGGAGATCAATACCTAAGAAGGAATAGACACACTTGTTTGTACACACTCTAGATGTGATCTCGAAGAAGTGGTATATAGAACTGGAAGTATGCACAGGAACAACAAAATGGGAAGAGTTGACTCGTAACTTCAAGGTAACTTTTTAAGTTTGAATATGATGCTTCTTTGATTGATACAACTCAGTAGATTATCAAGAACAAGATCTTTACATCAGAAGACTCGACGAGACCAGTACCTTTATATAATGCACCAAGATTTTCTAGGATGGTTGAAGAGGTTTTGGAATGCTATAATGTTGCTGGAGAATACCAACATGATGAATACCCGAGAAATTTTCAATACTAGAAATTGAAGGAGAGAATGCAGTAGAGGGTCTTGAGATTGAATCTATCGTGTATGCAAAGTCATTGAGAATGTGCAAAGTAAATATTGGTATGAAGGATAATCCTAAGTTTGCAAATAGAAGATACTACTAGAATGAAGAAACTGTCGAGAATATTATTGATTTACTATGAGAATACTAGGACCTTTTTTTGAATACATTTTAAGAATGAAATGGATCGCTGGGAAGCTAGGGGAGATGAAGATCCCTTTGAAGCCGTATGCCAATCCAGTAAACCAAAGACCATACCGATTGAACCCAATATATCATAAGAAGGTGAATGAAGAAATAGATAGGATGTTGGAAATTAGAATTATTGAACCTGTCATAGAGTCAAAATGGATCAGTCCAATGGTGGTCCCAAACAAGAAAACAAGAGGAATCATAATTTGCATAGATCTGAGGAAATGGAATGATGTGTGCTTACATGAACCATTTCCTAACCCATTTACAAATGAAGTTTTTGAGAATGTAGGAGGACAAGAAGCTTACTCATTCACTGATAGATTCTCTGGGTATCACCAGATTAAGATTGCAAAGGAGGATAAACATAAGACAACATTTGTGACAGAATGGGGATGTTATCAGTATACAATCATGCCTTTTAGAATGAAAAATGCACCAACAATATTTTCTCGAGTTGTAGTCGCAGCTTTTAAAGATTTTAGTCATAAATTCCTAGAATTATATTTGGATGATTGGACAATGTTGAGTTTGTTGAAATACCATATTGAAACTATGTGCTTAATGTTGGATAGATGTAGATAGTTATATATTTCTTTAAACGTAAAGAAGTGTATTTTCTACGCACCATTTGGTATCATGTTAGGTCATATAGTATGCAAAAAAGGACTTTTGGTTGATCCTTTGAATATTATTGTTATTGTTTATTTGCCACCACATACTTTAGTGCGAAAATTGCGAGCAACATTGGGTCATACAAGGTACTACAAATTTTTTATTATGGGATATGTGCATATCACAACCCCACTGGAAAAGTTGTTGAAGAAGGAGGTCAGGTTTTAATGGAACAAGGAATGTCATCAAAGTTTGGATACCTTGAAGCAGAAACTAGTTACTGCACCCATTTTAGTATTCCCGGATTGGAATAAGGAATTTCATGTCCACATAGATGCATCATCTATAATGTTAGGCATAGTTCTAACTCAACCAAGGGAAGGAGATTTATATCATCCTATAGCATTTGCAAGAAGAAAGTTGTCAACTGCTGAACATAACTACACTACTATAGAGCGTGAAGGATTGCCAATGGTGTATGCACTCGATAAGTTTAAGAATTACTTGCTGGAACACATTTTAATATGTAGACAGATCATTCTGCGTTGAGATACCTAGTTAATAAGCAAGTGTTGGGGAGGATGATATGCATATGGTTGTTATTATTTCAAGAGTATGAATTTGAAGTGATTGTGAAACCAAGAAAATTTAATATAGAACCTGACCATTTCTCATGCATACTATCAGGGGAAGATGCAGGAAATATGCATGACAGTCTACTAGTCCTACACTTGTTCTCGGTATAGATGGTCGATGACTAATTTGAAAATATTTTCCATTTCTTGAGTACAAGAGTAGCCCCACCCGAATTTACAATTGTGCATAAGAAATAATTAGTAGTAAAGCCAACAAATTATCATCTCATAATGGGAAATTTGTAATACCCCATGTTGACTCTTGTATGTATTTGCACATATTTTCTTATCAGGCTGGCGAGCCAGGATGTGTGGGGCCCATGTGCCCATGTGTATATAAGTATTTTGGGGCCTATGTGCTTATGTTTATATGTATTGAGGCCAAAGTGTTTGTGTAATTAGGACAAGGAGCCTATGTGTTGAAAGGCCAATGAGTCTGACCAATGTAATATGTAAACACACTTTGATTAATAGAAACACCATGGCTATATACCAATGGACGAAAAGAGTATGGGGGGTTAAGACTCTAGGAGTGAGACAAGGGTCTAAGGGCTAGGTAAAGGGAGCTTAAGCGAGGAGGATAAGCCAAATGTATAATAATAATTCCCTAAGCCTTTATATTATTATATTTTATAATAGTATAATCTTTCATATTATCATATTATATAATAATATAACATAAAAATGAATGTACCTATTTAAAAAGGGGAGAATTTGGTTTAATTTCTCCATTCCATTCATTCAATCCATTCTTACCAGGGGGATGACTACAAGATTAGCTCCAGAGAAGATACTAATCAAAGACTATGGATCTTACCCTGTGGATCTGGGTGTGTGTACACTTCTCCTTGAGTTTTCTTGGAGAAGGTTGGAGCCTTGGAGGGAGAAGTCTGGGGATATGTTCCCCAGTATGAGGCCTGGAGGGTACCTAGAGACCTCTGAGGGTAGTTGGAACCCCTGGAGCCACGATGCTCTGAGACTTCCTAGATGACCTGTGATGGAGCCTAGAAAGAGTGTCGAGGGACCATGATGTGGATAAGGGGGCACACTACCTTGGGTTGTGCAAGTTGATGGGGAATGAGAGACTGTTGGTTCGAGTGCTTCTAAGGTTTGGTACCTTAGACTAGACCATCTTGATACCGATTGTGGCCCATGGTTATCTTGGGAATCCTTTTCCCTAGTGGATTCATAGCCCCATCTCGGGGGTGATCTGTTGTTGAGAGTTTATCAACAATGAGATCTATGGTTGGGTGGAATGTCGTGGGTATATAACCAATTGGTGCTTTCAATGAGATAAGTACCATGTTTATATGTACTTGATGTGTAAATTGTTGAAAACTTATAAAGTGGTTGTGTATCTATATATATACATTCTTTTTGTCAATGTGTTATGCATGGATATGCATGTTTAATTGAATCATGTGATAGGGAATAATATGTTATTGGTACATAGTTGAGAATTTATGGGAAATTTCATAGATAAATTGTGAAATTTCTCCAGTGCCCTGCCATCTGAGTAGGAATCAAGGTGGTCAGGTACACCACAAAGTGGTATTAGAGCTCCAGTTACAACATTGGACCTATATGGGCCACAGGCACAACATAGAGATGGAATTATTAGTAGGTTTGTGAAATTTTTGAAAAAATCATGAATCAAATGTGATCGATTGGAATGCCTTGATTTCAGGTTACGTGATGGATGAATGAGGCATTGCGGTCAATGACAACATGTATGCTTCACTTTTGGGTGAAAGTGGCTCTGCGAAGGCCTTGGTAGAAGATGGTTGGCGTACAACTAAATAAATTCACTTTTACTTCTATACTCCACGTGCGAGCATGTCAGATTTGGAATTGAGGCATAGATTATCGGACTATGCACACAAGAATAACCAATAGAATCACTGGACACTTTTAAAGCGATAAAAATATAGATTGATATCCATACATATGTTTCTCTTGCATAGGTATGCACAGATAAGAGGGCCCTTTCAGAGGGAAAATTACTCCATACCCATGTGTTCTCAACTGGGCTTCAACTTGATAAATTTCTAAGTACCAAGCTTGTAAACATGTATGTTACATGAAACATTCTGATTTATGCACACTTACTGTTTGAAGAAATATCCAATAGAAATGTCTTTTGTTGGAATACAATTCTAAGAGGATATACAAAGAATGGTATGTTTGAAGAAACCCTCAGACTTTACCACCAAATGCTCAAAGATGGCATAAATCCATATTGTTTTATGTTCCCTTATGTTCTCAGGGAATGCAGCAGCATGTTGGATCTATAAGATGGTTTGGAGCTTCATGATATGGTTGTTTCAGATGAGCGTGAACAAGAAATTATGGTGGGTATTGATCTTATCGATATGCATGCAAAATGAGGTTGTTTAGGGAATGCACGCCATATGTTTGACAAAATACATGAACGAAATATCTTCCCATTGACCATGATGATTGTCATTTATAGAAGACATGGGCTTGTTGAGGCATTGACATCATATCAATAGATGGTGTCTACAGGTATGGAACTTGATGGATTCATATTCGCCATAGTTCTATGGGCTTGTGGCAAGTTTTCGACGCTAGAACGGGGTAAGGAGATGCATGAGGAGATTACAAAAAGACAGTTTTAGTGTGATGTTGTTGTGGGGAACGCCCTTGTATATATTTAATACAAAGTGGGAGTGCATTGGAAACCCCTACAAAATCACGATGAAAGTGGATCTAATATAAGATCTAGGGAGTTAAGAGTATGCTGCAAAAGAAAATGATAGATGGATCTGTGCATTTGTTAAAGGCCTTACTATTGAAAGTGGTTTTGGTCTTGTGGTGCTTGATCCAATGTATATATCAGGAGAATATACATGTGTTCAGGATAAGACTAGTGTTTCAGTTATGACATATATTTATGTTCATCTTTCTCTGAGTTTCTATATTTATTGCTTCGCTTGTAAGATTAAATAGTTGCAGCAATGCAATTTGGAAGTGCAAATGCCTTATCCCGTTGCACACATTTTGATTGAATTTGGATTGATAAAAAAAGAAATGGTTCTAATCATCAAATAGATATTTGGAGACCTTATCCTCCTTCAAATTTTGTTATTCTAGGTGTTTGTGTTACATTGGAATATGTGCCTCCATCCCAAGCTATGATGACAGTCAACAATACTTATGGTCATGTGAAAAAAACCTATTGGATTTCAACTAGTTTGGGCATTCTTTAGTTTACATCATCTGGGAGAAGAGTCCTACAATCCTGATGAAGACATGGAGTGTTTGTTAGAATTAGGGAAAGAAAACAAAATTATTCTTCTTCAAAAAATCTTTAACTAAGATCAACAAGTACACATTAAATTTAAGTAGATCTGAACTTCAAAAATATTTAGATCTGAAATAAAAATATTTCTGGTCATGAATAGTGTATAGGTCTATGCCTTAAAACATTTATGAGTAGGCAAATCAAATTCTAAATCAGATCTGAACTAGATAGAAGATAGATCTATGATTTAAACAATTTTGAGTAAGCAAAACAAGATCTAATTTAGATCTGAACAATAGATATACATATGGACATGTATAGTAGATAGATCTATGCTTTAGACAATTTTGAGTAAGAAAAACAAGATCTGAGTCAGATCTAAAACATAGAAATAAATATGGACATGTAAAGTAGATAGATCTATGCAAGGTAAACATTTTTGAGCTTGATCAATAGATAAATCTGAGCTAGACAATAATATCAAAATATGTTAGTCAATAGATCTCAACAATGCAAGCACTGTAAACCAACAACTTACCTTTTTTTATTTTCTTACCTCTACAACATGAAGAAGCATGACACAAATGAGAGATAAGAACCCACTGTAGTATGCTCAGATAAGTCTAAATTTCATGGATCTGCCTCTAGGGTCAGACCCCTTATCAAGAGAAGCAATGGACTGTTAAATCAACCTGAAACCCTCACACCCACAAGCCTAAACCCTCACACAAAAATTCTACCAGAAAAGAGAGGGACGACTGCCAGATTAGACTCCCTTCTAAGGTGTCGTGGCCTTCAAGGTCATAGATCTGTCCTAAAAGAGGGGACGACAGGCTGCAATGAGATCACTAGTAGAAGGAGGAGGGTTGACTAGTAATATTCAAAGAGGATAGCAAGATCAACACTTTTAGAAAGGATAGAAGTCACCCTCAACACTCACACAACAATCAAAAGAGAGGCTGAGCTGCTAACATAAGGAGACTGTCTCAAGGGAGCCACACGTTGTCACAGGGAGGCTACAATACTAATGCAAGGAGGTCGCAGATCACAAAGAAACAATCTGCCACTTCTATGAGGAGGAGGAAAGGATAGATCAAGTGAATGAGTGAAGGGGGAGGGTTTCTTATTTATACTTTTGGGTAGAGGTTAGGATAAAAGAAATATTATATAAAATAATATATTTAATTAATATAAATATTAATTAAATATATTTATAATTTATATAATTAATATTTCTTATATTAACCCCTAAGTCAAAATACAAACCCCCAAACAAAATCAAGCCCCAAAAACTAAGGGTGGTGGGTTTAGGAGAGGTTTACACATGTCCATATACTTCTCAAGGTGACCAATCAACTTTATCATCACTGCATATGGGATACATCCCTCATGTGGTCATGCCCACCTTCAAAAGAGGGTCATACACCAATAACTACTTGATGAAGGACCAGGTTGCCCTAGAACATATCTGGGGTCTTATCCACCATGGTACAAAACCAAGGATCAACCCATTCCTTAGACATGGGTACCTTGGAACACGTCCAGGGGCCCTAGACATATCTAGGGACTTAACTGCTTGTTCCCAAACCAAGAACCCCAGTCATTTACTAGGGGCCTTCTCAAGGGTCTTTACTGCTTGGTCCCAAACCAAGAACCATAGTCATCTACAAGGGGCCCATACAAGGGTCTTCCTACTTGGTCCCAGACCAAGAAACCCAGTCATCTACTGGGGGCCCTCACAAGGGTATTTTGTGCTTGGTCCCAGACCAAGAACCCCAGGTGAGTAATGGGGGCCCTAGTCCAAAACTAGGGCCTTAAGTCATCCTCCAGGGAGAATGGCTCTTGCAGCTGCATTAAATTCAACACTCCCTCTCAACAAGAGAGGCATTCTCAGCAACACCAAGCTTGCCACAAAAGTACACAAACTTAGTCAAGGACAGTGGCTTGGTCAAAATATCTTTCGTCTGTTCTGCCATCGGAACATACTGAATACTGAGAATGTTCTTCTGCACCATGTCCTGGACATAGTGATATCTCATCTCAATGCGTTTCGACCTGATGTGAAACATTGGATTCACAGAGAGCTTTATACAACTCTGGTTGTCACAGTGAATGACTGTGGGTTCTAGCTCTACACTAAACAAGTCTAAAAGTAGCTTCCTAAGCCACACTGCTTCTTTACTAGCAACACTTGCAACAATGTATTCTTCTTATGCAGTGCTCTGGACTATGGAGCCCTGTTTCCTGTTGGACCAGGAAATCATCGTTGAACCCAAACTGAAGCAATATCCGAAAGTTCTCTTCCGATCCACTCTATTTCCCATCCAATCTATATCTGTAAATTATGAAGAATTACACCTCCACTGGAAGTGTATCTGATACCAAAATCTATAGTTCCCCGAACATATCTCAGAATATTCTTAACATCAATGTATACACGCATGAACTGACTGAGGGCATTTTCCACATAACAAATGTCTTGTCTAGTATGTACGAGGTACATCAATGACCCAATTATCTATTGATATAAAGAGGGGTCTTCTAGGGTCTGAATCAGTAACCTGATCTTGTAATTTCTTTAGGTTAGAGATCATTTGTGTGGTCATGGACTTACAGTCCATCATGCTAAATCAATGGAGCACATCAACTGCATATTTTCTCTTGTGGGAGAAACATCTCACCTAGTTTTTGCCACACCTTTAAGCTCAGAAAGTAATTTAAAAGACCCAAGTCTTTCATTTCAACTTCTGTTGAAGAGCTCCCTCTTAGTCTGAGCTATCAAAAAAATTTCCTTTCTTGTAAGGAACAAATCGTCCTAAGATAACTGGATGATTTTGGACAATCTTTATATAAAGATAAAAACTCTTGGTGAACCCAAGACTCTGAAGTGATACAATCAATACTTTTCATACCAAGCTCTCGAAGCTTTTTATAATCCATGGGATTATTTCCCATCGATATCCTCTTGCTTGACTTCATTGTTTAAGAAAAAATATTAAAATCTATCAGATGAAGTTTAAAAAAACTATGACAAAAGATTCTGATGGAATTAAGGATCTTGTCATAGATAATCCCTTCTTTCTAAGAGAAATCACAAGTCATAAGTTTGACCTTAATACAACCATCTGTTATAGACTTTATCTTATAAATCCATTGGAGGTTACCATTGATTTGTCACGGGGTCTTTGAAACACTACCCATACATCATTCTTTAGAATTGATTCATATTCTTCTATCATAGCATTTTCCCACACTTCAAATGTGGAAGGTTCTAAATCAATCACAAGATTCAATTTAGCTATGAGTCTGGAGTACTTATCTGGTTTCTTTCTTTCTTTGAAAGTGCCCTTAGTTATGCTTCCTTTAGTATTTATCGGCACCAGGCTGGTTTCCTTTTAATAGAAAATTTCTTTAAAAGAAACTGATAGTATCCCTTGACTCTACTAAGCTTCCATCTCTGTTGTAGGTCAAGGTCTAACTCATATGCAGATACTGCTCCCTCTGAGTCTCATAAAATGTCTGCCTCCCTGTCATGTGCAAACTGGATCCCTCTGAACTTATAAGATCCTTTGACTCTATTCTGATGTCATATCTCTTCAAGATGTTCTTGTTGCCAATACCAAGTTTAATATAAAAATATGAGTCAGACTTCTTAAGCTCCTGTGTCAAGGATAATGGATCAAATACAATCTAAGGACTCTCGAAAAAAGATATTTGTGGGGCTCCCAAAATGAGGAAAAATACCCCAACTAACAAGATAAAATTGATGGACTCCTTAACCAAGAAAAATAACCCAAGGTTACATGTTGTCATTCATATAAGAGAAAATAAACCAACATACAACTAGGTTTCTGAACCAGGGAGAAATACCTAGCTTACATCGATTTAAAAAAATATGTGTTGAGATCACAACTTCCTTTGTCATGTAACCAAAAAACAATTTAGGTTCTGACAGTACTCCTTTAATACATGGTTCATGATAGAGGGATAATCACAGTTCTTCTTATTTCCTTTAATAGTTATATACTTATTTCAAATTTAGTGATTAAATGCAAATGGTACATACCTGAACTTACCTTGAACTTCCTTGGTCTGAAGACACACACTGAGATTTTGCAGCCAACTACTAGCTATGGCTATTTGGGGAATCTTTGAGTATGCAACAATTGTTAGTTCAAGTAACTGTCCTATTAGATTGATGTCTATGTAGGAACCCCTTTTATAAGGGTTTAAATCCTGATCAGAGTTACTTTAAACTGATAAAAAAGGATCTAAAAGAGGAAATGATCTCAAGGAATCTATATCAGAAAAACCAAGGATCCACCAAAAATAAAGAACCCTAGCCTCTAGATTCTCCTAACATGAAATCTTTCTCAACTAGCATTTTTCACTTCACCAATAATTCAAACAAGTTGACATCCAAGCTTGCATTTCATAAGTTTACAATAAATATGATAGTGTTTCACTAGCTCCGGCTGAGCCCATTCTTTTAGACTTGTTCTAAACAACAATACAATAATAACATGTTTATTAACATTGTAGGCAATCAATTTGAGTTAAATCCTACAAGCTCTAAATCTGGAATCAACACCCTAACATCCACATTAGAAAAGAAGTTAAATTAAATGTGATTGTCTTCTATTTGTGATGTTACTCTCAAACCAAAAAGTGCCATCTGTCAAGAACCATAGTAGGGAGTTTATGGTTGTTTTTCTGGTTAAATTTTAAAAATTCATCAAGGATGATTAAAATGAAAAATCTCAATTATTCAATAGGAGTACAAAGATCATCTATTCTCTTCTCCAATCAAAGTCATTTGAATCTAAGCATCCAATGTAAGTCTTAGCTGAAAACATATCATCCTCCCCCTAAGCAATTTAAAGTGACCAACTGTGAGGAGCTTGCACAACACTTGTTATGATAAAGTTAGTTGTCAGAAGTACATTAGAGATGAGGGCAACAAGATTAACAGAAGACAGGTGGTATCATGTATCTTTCAATAGATAAGGAAACTTTTTCTATAACTGGTTGTGGAAGTATCCAACAGTAGAGAGTAATTCAAAGTAGAGACAACCCTTGAAATTGGGTGTGTAACCCACACCATCTCAATAGTTTTAAATGATGAAGATATCTGTTACAGTTACAACCATTAAACAATCTTGACTTCTAGCATTTAAATTCATTGCTTGCATGAATCTCTGAGTACCTACAGACTAGAGACAACTAAGATAGAAAAATAAATACTTCTTAAATACACATACCATTGGGTAACAAAGACCATGGCTGCTAGAGATGTTTACTATGAAGCTATCATGGAATATACTACTCATAATATAAGCACTATCATAGGCTAATATGACAAACACAACATTGAAAAAGGAAATCCATTTACTAACCCATTCTACCTTTCTTGAAAAGGGGCCCATGTTGGAACTCTATGTGTCCACCACTAAGTACATAAAGTGGAAACTTAAAACAATAAGAGATAACCTTCAGAAAGAAATTCAAAAACTGAAACTAGGTGCCCTTACAAGTACTCTTAAGAACAGAGAAACTTGAATTTCTTGATCTGTAAACCCTATGAAATGGATCTACGTAGGCTCAAGTCTCCAAGTCTTGAGCTCCTTCCACGACCTAAGCTTTGATGCCATGTTAGAATTAGGGAAAGAAAACAAAATTATTCTTTTTCAAAAATTTTGTAACTAAGATCAACAAGTTACACATTAAATTTAAGTAGATTTGAACTTGAAAAATATTTAGATCTAAACTAAAAATATTTCTAGTCATGAACAATGTATAGGTTTATGCTTTAAAACATTTCTGAGTAGGCAAATCAAATTCTATATCAGATCTAAACTATATAGAATATAGATCTATTCTTTAAGCAATTCTGAGTAAGCAAAACAAGATCCGAGTCATATTGAACAATAGATATACACCTGAACATGTATAGTAGATAGATCTATGCTTTAGACAATTTTGAGTAAGAAAAACAAGATATGAGTCAGATATAAAACATAGAAATAAATATGGAGATGTATAGTAGATAGATCTATGCAAGGTAAACATTTCCGAGCTTGATCAATAGATAAATCTGAGCTAGACAATAATATCAAAATATCTTAGTCAATGTATCTAAGCAATGCAAGAACTATAAACCAACAACTTACCTTTTTTTATTTTCTTACCTCTGTAGCATGAAGAAGCATGACACAAATGAGAGATAAGAACCCACTGTAGTATGCTTAGATAATTCTAAATATCATGGATCTTCCTCTAGGGTCAGATCCCTTATCAAGAGAAGCAATGGACTATTAAATCACCCTGAAACCCTCACACCCACAAGCCCAAACCCTCACACAAAAATTCTACTAGAAAAGAGAGGGACAACTGCCAGATTAGACTCCCTTCTAAGGTGTTGTGGCCTTCAAGGTCATAGATCTTTCCTAAAAGAGGGTATGATAGGCTGCAATGAGATCATTGGTAGAAGGAGGAGGTTTGGCTGGTAATAGTCAAAGAGGACAGCAAGATCAAAACTTTTAGAAAGGGTAGAAGTCACCCTCAACACTCACACAACAATCAGAAGAGAGGCCGAGCTTCTAACAGAAGGAGACTATCTCAAGGGGGGCACATGCTGTCATAGGGAGGTTGCAAGACTGATGTAAGGAGGCCACATATCTGTTCCAAGGAGGCCGCATATCACAAAGAAACGATCCACCACTTCTATGAGGAGGAGGAAAGGAGAGATCAAGTGAATGAGTGAAGGGGGAGGGGTTCTTATTTATACTTTTGGGTAGAGGTTAGGATAAAAGAAATACTATTAAAAATAATATATTTAATTAATATAAATATTAATTAAATATATTTATAATTTATATTAATTAATATTTCTTATATTAACCCTTAAGTCAAAATACAAACCCCCAAACAAACTCAAGCCCACAAAACTAAGGGTGGTGGGTTTAGGAGAGGTTTACACATGTCCATATACTTCTTAAGGTGACCAATCAACTTTATGATCACTACATATGGGATACATGCCTCATGTGGTCATGCCCGCCTTCAAAAGAGGGTCATACACTAACAACTACCTGATGAAGGACCAGGTTTCCCTAGAACATATTTGGGGTCTTATCCACCAAGGTGCAAAACCAAGGATCAACCCATGCCTTAGACATGGGTACCCTGGAACATGTCCATGGGCCCTAGAAATATCTAGGGACTTAACTAATTGGTCCCCGACCAAGAACCCCAGTCATATACTCGGGGCCCTCTCAAGGGTCTTTACTGCTTGGTCCCAGACCAAGAACCCCAGTCATCTACTAGGGGCCCATACAAGGGTCTTTCTGCTTGGTCCTAGACCAAGAACCCTAGTCATCTACTGGGGGGTCTCACAAGGGTATTTTTTGCCTGGTCCCATACCAAGAACCCCGATCATCTATTGGGGGCCCTCATAAGGGTCTTTTGTGCTTGGTCCCAGACCAAGAACCCCATTCATCTACTGGGGGTCCTCACAAGGGTCTTTTTCAATGGCTATAACTGCTTGGTCCTAGACCAAGAACCCCAGGTGAGTACTGGGGGCCCTAATCCACAACTAAGGTCTTAAGTAATCCTCCAAGGAGAATGGCTCTTGCATCTGCATTAAATTCAACAGTTTTTAGTGTGGATTCCTATAACACCTATGGGATATACTACTCTTGGTTGTGTTGCACAAATTGGAAAAGCTCCTCCATCAACTAGTGTTGTTAAATGTATTTGATTTGATTTTTTTTCCCTTGTGAGCATCCCTCCAACACATGTGAATATGGTGTCTCTACAATTGGGTAAAGAATCCCATGAAGACATAATTAGAAGTGGATTTCCTTCCAATGTTTTTGCGGGAATTTCCCTTCTTGACTTGTATGATAAATGTTGTTGAAGGATGCATCTCATCAAAGGATATCATACAGAAAAAAAATGACATCATATCTTGGGTTTGAATAAAGAAAGAACAAAAATTTATCAGCATCCAAATGTTTTTGGGCTGGCGATGAAAATGTAGGAAATTTTCCTTTTTATTGTTCAAGATTTATCCTCTTGTCTTGAAGTTTCTGATGTGTTTGGCCAATGACTTTACTCAGTTGTGCTAGTTATCTATTGGTGAGAACATAGAGGTAAAGAATGGGAAAGGAAACATGCAAGAGTTTAGTGGGAAATTCATCATTGGTGAGTTGATTCTGCATTGAGTGAGATTTCAGTGGGCAGTGTTTGATGGCTTCTGCATTGATGTATCTCTTGCTGCAGTGAACTTGTTACCTTATGTTTTTCCCTACATGTTTGTATCGTTTAGAAATGTCCATTAAAATCCATGTTTGTATGGTACAAGATGGACCATAAAAAAAATATAATGAGGAACTGAATGTTAGGTATTTTCCCCTATTACATGTCATGGAGTAGAGAATGAGAGTCTGTACATTGGAACTGCAGAAGGCATCAATCCCTATGGTGATACTGGGCATCCTCATACTCTAGAAATTGAACAAGGATTTTATCATCACTTTTGAATTGGGTATGAAGATGAGAAATTTTTTAATTGATGTAAAATGAAAAGTTGCATGACATACTCGTAATGTATGTGTTCAACTTGTTTCTTCATGAATGTATTTTAATCATTACAATGATGAGACAAATTCATACCTTGGGGTTAGATTCAAAGAGAATTCAATTAATCTGTATTAATTTGTAGGATATTGGCCAACACTTGAGGGAATACACCCAAATAGGTGACCAAAAAATGAAAGAGATCATAAAGAAAATTAAATAGCACAATGGTTGACATAATGGTTGAATCTAAGTAGCACAATGGTCAAGTCAAAGAGTTGGAAGTGGAATTGGAAAGTAAAGGGAGAACATGGTCATGAAAACTAGGTAAAATAACATATTTTACATCCAAAGCTAGAAAATTTGTAAGTATGCTCTTAAGGCCATCAAGGACACACTCATATGCTTCTACTAAATGTGACAACAAGAAGCAAGAATAAGAAAAACAAAATACTTGAGAAGGCTGATCAACTGCTAAAAGGATACTTACCATCTCTTATAGACCAATAATGAGAGACTACATTAATGCTTCTCATTAAATGAAGTAGGTGGAATGAAAAGTGATAAAATGATCCCCAAAGTGGTGTACTCTATGAATCTGTTTAATCATAGAATTGTAACTCCCAAATGGGTTCCCTTGTGCTAGTAACAATAGGCTGTAATTTCCCTATTGAGTGCACCTTAATTACTATTGGATGGAGGAATGGATGAGCCTAGGGAAGTGTGCCCCTTGTGCTAAAAACAACGAGTAGTACATTGAATTAATCCGAACTAGTGCTGAGGTAATTTATTCTTAGTAGGTGTTTTCAGTGGAATTAGTAAACAATATTGTTTCCACACAAACAAAAAATCTCATCCAAATAGTAGATTAAACCACAATTGGCATGCATGCAAATCTGATAGAGTTTAGTATGTTCTCCTTCCTCTTTCCATAGACAGTTAGGGCTTCTATATATACAAGGGGAGAAGACAATGAAGGGGTTAGACAATCATTTTTTGAGAAATTTTACAGTGGCAGATAACTCATCATTCTTTCACCCACCAGTTCCCATGATCTACTCCCATCAATGCATACTACTGGAACTATGTTTGCACGATAGACCTTCTTGGCCACTCTGGGTATCTAGACAGGGAAGATGATCTTGTTAAAAATATGCCAGTTGAACCAAATGCTATTGTTTGGGGAGTTTTCTTGGAGCTTGCAAAATKCATGGCAATGTGGAGTTAGGAAAGTGGGATGCAGAGCACATTTTTGAGTTGGATCCAYAGAATTTTGGGTTGTACGTGATACTTTCAAACTTATATGTTGATGCTAGAAGATGGGATGATGTAAAAAAGGTGAGGAAATAAATGAAAGGAAGGAGATTGAAAAATATTCCAGGATGCAGCTTGATTGAGATAAATAACAGGATCCATGTGTTCTTTGTTGGAGACAGAGTACACCCTCAATCAGAGGAAAGTTATGCAATGCTGGATATTTGGTCAGGTAGATGAAGGAGGCAGGGTATGTGCCTAGTAAAATTTTTGTGTAGTGTGATGTGGAGGATGAAGAGAAACACACCACCATGGGCATTCATAGTGAGAAGCTAACTCTTTCCCTTGGTATTTTCATCACTAGCCCTGGTGTTGGTCCTAAAGTCTGCACTTGACTGCTGAAGTGAAGAGCTAGGCCACCTCAACTTTAGAATGATTGGTTTTATGATTTTTGTTGGTTAGTTAGAGGGTTTTCTTTACCAAGACAAGAGCATGATGGGGTCGAAAAAATGATATGGATGAGGGTCCTCCTTGGTTGGTGGCACAAAAATGATAGACATGTGAAATAATAGAGGTAAAACCAAAGGGAAATGACAAACCACTCAATGAATAATCTTCTGCAAGAAGTTCAATACTAAAATATCATTTCAAGACATCAAACATGTATAAAAAATGCAATTACTCCCATAGGTTGCAATAAAAAAAAATCTTCACCAAATCATTTGTTGTTTAACAGGTTGCATATTAGTAAATACAAGTTATACAATAGATGAAGGAAATGAAATGTACTTTGCACAAATAAAAAAATTCATTCAAGATAAGATAAAAACACATGTAGATTTGGACAAAAAAATTGTCATCAAGAGTATATTCACCAAGTAGAGAGATTTAGTCCATGCATAGAATAGGTTCAACCAAATGATGTATTGATATTCTTCTCCCAAAAACCGAACCCTCAAAACATAGAAAAACTACATATTTATCAGAGTTGAAGAGACTCTCGTCCATCTGGGACTGAGGCTTGACTCGACAATACCAGTTGTAAAATAGATTATTAACTTAACTAAACACTGTTGGAGTACATTAAGGTATACATATGAGTTTGAATTAATAAAAATGATTGGTTCTTATGACACATAAAAGACCACTTATTAACTTAATCTAAACAATCTTGAACTTTTAAACAACTAAAAACTGCTATTGGAAATTAAACTAGACTTGTGCATATGCTGGAACGAATTGAGATTTGACAGAAAATGACTTGGAGTGAAAGAAATGAATTTTGTATCGAGCACTGGAATCCATATGCGTTGTTGGAGGCCACTTGGAGATAACTGGATGTGTTGGCGATGTTCTTCCTCAACTTATCTCCTCAAGAGAAGAAGCAAGTCTTCTGGTTCTTTTCTGGAGTCTTTGATATTCCTTCTACAACCCAGGTGTGTAGTTTCTCTAATTCTCGATTATGGTGTTGCAAGGACTGGACCTGCAGCTTCAGTTATGTACCTATTGACTATCACCGAGTTGTTATTGTAGGTGAATCCCCTTGCAGACAAGTGGATTCCCTCTTGGTCTCTAGACTCCTAAGGCCAAGACAGAAATGTGCTTAACATGGACACTGACTTCCTTTTAGATCTAATCAATCTAATGAATGAAAGAGAAGGAGAAATATATGTACCTTATTAGTGACATTTGTCCTTGCAAAGTCCTGGCTAATCTTCGATCCTGAGCTCCCTGATAGGTCCTATAGGACAAACAAAGATACAATGGAATTTCTACTCTATTGAGATTAGCTCAATCATAGATCCATATACTATAGACAAACTCATATGGAACAAGCACAAGTTTGAAAGAAATAGGCCAAGCATTGATTATATTAATGAGAACAAGTAAAAGTACTTACAATCCTTTGAATGAAGGTGCAAGAACTTCTTCCAGTTCTCCTTGTCCAACCCCTTTTCTCAAGTAATCTCTACTGATTGCTTTGATGGCATCTCACTCATGAGATCATAAGTTTGATGTAATTCCCAATATTTTCCATGTCAATACCTTCTTATGAGGTCATAAGCTAGGTATAATTCTCAATCTCCATTGTACCTTTCACCATGAGAAGGTCTCCCTATATAACCTTGGAGAGACTCAACCACTTGAGAGATATTTGGAATGAGTTGAGGTTTCTTCTCCTTCATTTGAGGATCTCCCCTAAGATCATTCCTTGACCATCTATTTAAATCCAACTACCTTTAGGAATTGAGGGATTTTTCCCTTATTTGCCTCAACAAACCCAAAATTTTCTAAAAAAAGGGTAGTGCTCCTCCAAAAGGGTGCACAGGGCGCTCAAGCACTCCCCCAAAGAGGCTCAGGGAGCGCCAACACTCCCTGACAGTGGGTAGGGGAGCGCTTCTCTCAAAAATTCATTTTTTGAGTGTTTTTTCCATGCCAAGAGGTTTGTACTCCTTGTCAAGTGACTTCTCTTCTTCAAAACTAGTCTTTGGGGTGTCTTAAGTGTCTTTATGATGTCCTTAGAGGCACGACATAGGAAATATGGTAGTATACTATTTGTCACACTTGCAACAATTGTAGTTAAGATGTGACACTTGCGGACAAGATGCAACACTTAAAACACTTGTAATGACGACACTTGCAACACTATCGAAGTGAGTAATTTTGAGGTGTAACAGATTGCCCCCCAAAGTACGAAGTTAGAAGATGATGATGATTGAAGTACTTTGTAGAATTTTTCAAGCAAGGGTATGGATGTAGAGAGGCTGGAAAAATATACACACAACCAGCAAACAAATATTATGACATGTTTCAAACCCAAGGCAAGAATACCTATGTTTGAGTGATAAAGAATGTTTAGGTATGGCCGCCATAAAATACACTACAGATCCATAATTATATTGAAAAAATGGTATAGCCACTACAGATACAATGTGGATCTATACTTCTATGACCTGAACTGATCGTAGCCATGAAGAATACACAGTGGATCTACGAGATGACAAGACATATCCACGACCAATACAAAGTGGATCTATGTAAAAGTATATGTGTCATAGTTCAAAATAACTCCTTCACAACCTGGGCAAAGTATACATAAGAATGAAAACTCAACCCAGGGTCTTGTTACCGATCCTGATGTAGTATGAATCTAACCATGTGAATAGATGTCCTAATGTCAAACATGGTAGAAACCACTTGATTACCAGTCAACGATGTAAACCATTAACAAGCACGAGGGAAATCACCAATGATGTCAATAATTCCCAAGGTACTCTAGTACATACCGACAAATGTGAATGAATGAGCTGAAGTCGAACATCCATGGAATCATCGGATTTGGGGTCAATGTTGTAAACCCATTATTGGACGTGAGGAGGCCTACCATTGAGGCATGCAGGTCCCAAGTTACTAATTGGTTTCTAAGTCTAGCTCTTGGATAATGAGTTGAAGTCGATAGGAATAGACTCGTCGAAGAAGGGCCTTGATGTATCCATCATCAACGACATGAAAATGACACTGAGATGTAATTGGTAGATCAAATGAACATGGAATGCCACATGTATTGAAACGGGATATTTGTGATGGCTGACTCTTGAGGAAGATACTTCCCTTGAACACTAATGCACAACAACATAAACTTGACATGGACCAAAACACGATAATGTAGTGGATACAATGACTTTCGTCAGGTGACCCAAAGGAGTAAAAGAAACTCAGAGGATTGGTTCAATGTAGAGGTTCAGTGGATTAAAATGCATGCAAATACAAAGTGCTATGTTCAAGGGCGACCCTAAGAGCTACTGGTAGTGTTCTCAAAAAATATTTGGCTTTCTTCTTTCAATTTCCCCCCCATCTAGATAGACGAGTGCCTCTTTTAATTTAACGAGATTGAGGAGGGTAACACATGATCGATATGACTCAACTTTAGTAAGTCCCTCTTCCTTTGTTTAACAAACTGGAAGATGTAAGGGTTCACTCCTGCATGGGCCCTTCAATGTATGATTGTTTATCGAGTCTAGAGAAGGTAAACTCGGTGGTTTTTCATATTTAGAGAGTCTGAAAACAACTTAAAGACGACTCCAATGTTGTCCTTTTTCTTAATGTTATTCTCATGAGGCTGAAAAAGAGATAAATTATCACTTGAAAGATGCCCTTTAAAACCTTTTAACGAGTGGGAAAGGAAGCAAGATCACTCGGAAATATTTTCATGTTTAGAGAGTCTGAAAAGAGCTCAAAGATGACTCCAGGGGGTTCCTTTTTCGTATATCCATGCAGGTTTGAAAAAGAGATAAAAGTTTACCCAAATGCATTCTCATGTATTTACGAGCACAAGAAAGAATGAAGACTAATCTCAGTATGCCCCCAACTCGAAAGCTAGTGTCTTAACTCCAGAATGATCATCAAACACTGGAGACATGCCCTCCAAGCTTCAATTCATTCACCAACTGTGAGGTTGTCACCAATTTCTCTACTAGATGGAGAAAAAGGTAAGGGTGGATGAAATGAAGGTTCAAGAGAGGTGACTATTTCATTTTTTAATGAGCTTGACATAGGAAAAAGAACTATGCTCACGACTTCAGGTTCAATCCCCAGATTTCTATTTCATTTCTTAACGAGCTTGCTACAGAGAGGAAAATTGTGCTTGTGACCTCTGTTTCATTTTTTAACGAGATTTCTATAGAGAAGAGAAACTATGCTCATTGAATCTTCTTGATCATGGCTTCCAAGAGAATAATGCGCTAGAAGGACACCATGTCAAGGGACAAAACTCGGTCATGGCTTCCAAGAGATTGTCACTGGATGGAAGAAAATCAGTTTGGAAGGAACACATGTCGAGGTTTGCGACAGGGGTAAGGAGATCAGGCTCCAATAGCCCTACCGAAGAGATCACCATGTCAACTACCAGATCCAAATCATCGGGAGTCGAAGTCATGGGAGACAACGCCACATAATTGACATGCAGTTGGGGCGATACTGTCGTCATATAAGAACCATTCAGGGAGGTAATCTATTCAGGATTGATGAAGGAAAGTTGATTAATAGTCATAATTCTTCCATCGTGAGGGAAATATATCACATGAAAAAGAGTGGACACAACAGCTCTCATGGAATAGACATAATCCCACCCAAGGAGCAAAGAAAAATACAAGGGGTCTCGAACTACCATGACATCAATAAAGACAATTTTCCCTCACAAAGTTGTGGGAAACTGAGGAAGGGTCCCTAAAGTTTTTCTAGTTCTTTTGTTAAAAGATAACAGATTTTGTGTAACCAACGCAAGCTAAGGACAACCCAAAGCGTGCCATGAAACAGAGGACAAAATACTAATGGATGCACCTTCATCTATCAACATTTGAGGAACGTCCCGACCACAAACCTATACTGTAATCTAGAAAGGAATGTGAGAGGGAAGATGAGGTCTAGTTAGCACACCCAAATCAAAAAGGATGGCCTTATTAGTTGGAGGGGGTTTCACGGGAGAAGGAGGAATGCCCCCCAGCACGGTAAATTCTATATCAATGAGAAAAACATGGGAACTATCGGGTTTACTCTCTAGAGGGAGAGTAGGATCGACCGATGATGGGATCAGATCAACCACGCTAGCACTCTTCATAGGAAGAGTGGGGTTGACCGATGATGGGATCAGATCAACCATGCAGACACTCTTCAGAGGAAGGGTGGGACTGATCGAGGAAGGGATTGGATCAACCACTTTGGCACTCTTCAAAGGAGGAGTGGGATCGACCGATGAAAAAATCGGATCGACCACTTGGGTTTCATTCTCTAAGGGGAGAATGGGGTTAATGGGTGGAAACATATCGACCACTTTGGTGTCACTCTCTAATGAGAGAGTGGCATTGACTAAGGATGAAAATGGATCGACTACTTGGGTTACACTCTTTTGATGAAGAGTAGGGTTGATCGATGATAAAAATGGATCAACTACTTGGGTTTGTAGTTAAATCAAGGAGGAAACTAGATTGACCACCTGATCAACTGGACTGACTGAGAATGGAACCGGATTGACCAGTCCATACACTAACAATGGGTTGGGGGAAATATTACAATAACCTTTTGGAAGTTGAATTTTTTCCAAAAGAGAAGAAGCCTCGTCCATACGAGGACAAAGGTGAGAATAATGATCACCTTTGCATAACATACAAGGAAACTTGACAGTTTTCTTATTCTTACCAACCTTGACGTCACTAGTTGATGGGGTATCACCGACATGTCTAGCAGAGGCTGATGACATGGTGGACCACATTTCTAAGACCTGGGGAATACTAGGTCAATCCCTCAGAAAGTGGTCACCCTTACAAAGACTACAAGGGAATTTGGGTTTTAGATTCTTCATTTTAATCTTGTTGATCTCATAAACACTCCCAGTACTATTAATAGTAGCTGGTTGCTTGGATCCAACATTTGATGTTGTTGGAGCCTTAGTCCTTTTTAGGTGTTTCTTTTTATTCTCTTTCTGTTTCTTCTTCTTCTGATCAACCTGACTACTTACTTTAGAGCTTTCACTAGGCGAAGAAGGATAAAGGGAAGAAACTTAATGGGTGAAGAAGGTGAAAAATCAACATGAGGTTTATGTGTGGGTGGTGTACTGACATCTAAAGTATTAGGTGCATTTGAAACATTGGGAGGATTCGAGATCACCAGAGTGGGGAACAACCAAACCGGTAATCTGATGGTGAGTCACAGAAGACTCAGTGTGGCAATGTATGGAGGACCAAAGTTTCCAAATGAAGGAAATGTATAAGGTTCCCCAGGAGAAGGGGTTCCTCCATTGGTACTCTCAAGATTTGATGCCATTAACACATACTCGACCTAACATCCACTAAGTAACACAACCAACACACACTATGAATCTGAGAAGCAAACAATCAAACAAAACCTTCCCACAATGAAACCACTAGTTGGTGATGAAATCCAATGTCGCGAGATCAAAAGAGAAAGAGGCGGGGATAGAGTGGGTGGATCAGTTATGTTGGTGAACTACTTAATGAATCCAAGACAAACCTTGAAAGGTAAGAATTCTGTGGAAGCATGCATGGCCTTTTTGTAAGGGTGCCACTTCTGTAAATCTGGCATTAGGAGGTGGAATTATTTGGTGTAGTGGCGGCCAATAAATTTGGCAGAGGACAGGGTCTCAGAGTGGTAAGTCATCGGGTGACCTCCTTGTTTATGCATCGCTTCCAGGGAAAACTGAGAGGTAATATGGGGTAAATTATAATGATATTTCATTGTTGGTTGGGTGCGAGAATGGGATGCGATAACTAGAGGACGTGTGATAGTGTCTTGTGGAACCGGGCGAGATGATGGAGTCTTGGGTGATGATGCAGTGTCCATGAGATCGATGGGTGTAACAGGGGATTGAGAGGGTGGAGGCCTTGAGGGAGACTGTGAGGTTTTGGAAAATTCCAGGAGTAGAGGGATTATTGTGGGGGGTGTCAGATTAGTGAGGATCTTGGGGTTCACATGGCGGGTCAAACACAAAGAGACATTGGGGGTATTGATAACATGGTGTGTGGCGGTGGTAGAAGTTCACGACTGTGGTGAAGTGATTAACGATGAAGTAAGTACATAGGTGTGCCTAGCCTGTTTAAGGTGGTATTGAAGAGTCTTGGCATGATACACTCCTTTTTGGTCCTATTGGTAAGGAATATCAAGAAGGAGGTCAACAAAATCTAACAGTGACACGTCACAGATCACTATGTCACGAAAGGGACCAATGGCAAAGGTGACAGTGCAACATCTAGAAATAGTAATGTGAGGACCATTCTTCTGGACCCAACCAAGCTGATATGGACCGGAGTGTGGGGAGGTCAGGAGTTGCAGATGTTGGACTAATTGTTGTGATATCATATTTCTTTGATTGTTGTTGTCTAGGATGAGATTGGCAAGTTCATCTTTAATTTGGTAGTTGTGAGTGAAGAGGGGAACATTATGGTGAGTGGGTTATAGCATAGTCATGATAATGATGGATGAGTCTGCTTCGGTGGGGTTGGTGAGAGAAATGACTTCTGGTTTCTCAAGAAACTCGGTGGGTGTGGTCTTTGCAAACAAGGTCTAATGGGGGTGGCTATTTTTAATGGCTTGACAGTCAACAGAGTTATGGGAGTTGGTCTTGTGAAAATTACACCAAACTGCATTTTTGGTCATCGACGAGGAAGAAGGATAAGGTTGAGAATGAGAAGGAGGTGGGTGATCAGGTTGGGTTCTATTTGGAATATAGTGAATGTGAGGAGCCATATTTCTTTCTACGAATAAGGCCTGTAAAAAATCCTTGTCTAGAGAAGGACTGTAAAAAAGATCCACCTCCCGCCGGAGAGGTAACACTAAACCAGAGTTGAACTTGATAATTAATACCGTGTCTGGTTCGTTGATATGGAGCTGGATGTGGATCTTACAGAAGACATCGATGTAGCCTTGAATCACCTGATTGGAAATATGACAGATTTGTAACCACTTGGCGAGTAAGTTCTGAAGGTAGATTAGAGGGAAAACGCGTTCTCTCAATGCCTGACATAACGTATCCCATGAAGTAATGTGACCATTTTTCAAGGACAACCGAGTACCGATATCAATGATCAATTATGCACTATCAAAGTGTGTGTCCCACCAAGTTTGGGCGATTCCTTCGAGTTGAAGACTGGCTATTTGCAATTTTCTGGCCTCCTCCATCTCAGGCGAGGTTTTGAAATAAGTGGAGAGCCTACGGAGCCAGAAATCCATGGTATCTCCATTCATTTGGCTGAACAACTTGGGTAATTGAAAACGAGTGTCCAAATGCATGGTATTTGGAGGTATTCATTGTTGAATTTGAATCATTTCTTGTAGAGCTAGCACCAAATCTTCCATTGGGCTTGATGTGTCTGAGCTGGATTCCTCACTAGAGGTTTCTCGTCGACGAAACATGGTTGGAAGCCTGGAATATACCCTGAGGAGGGTGTGAAAGAATCCTAAGAATGGTGAAATGAATGATTTGAAAATAAGCGTGAGACTAAGTATGAAAACCAATTGATCTGGCTTGAGGGTGAATGTTGGGCAATCTGTTTGCTAGTTAGCTACACAACAATGTGTGCTGGAGTGAAAAAGAGAGGAAATGCGTACGATGTGATCTTTTCTGAGTGGGGGTGAATGCTAGGAGAATAAACCACATGTCATCTACACAACAATGTGTGCTGGAATAGTCAAGACAAAAAATGAGAGACGTTTGGGCGCTCTTAAGCAGAGAAGAAAAAAAAATGATTTTTCTGGTGTGCTCTTCATTCCTTCCTTGGTCGTGGTCATTTTGGTTCACAGATCCACATGCTTGCAACCCGTTAAATGAAGAAAAAAATTCTCTTCTCTAAAAAGAGATGTGCACCAGTCCCTTTGGTGTGCAGTCTCTCTTTTTGCCCTCCTGAACAACAACACGAAAACGACCCTCACATTTGTTTCTCTCAGCGTAAAAAAATTTAAACCTAGTGGATGAATGTTTTGGTCCCAAAGACAGAACATGCTCTAATACCAATTGATATGAGTGTGAGGGTGTATTTATCTCCTTGAGAATGTAGGCTACACAAAAACCAAAATGGAGAACGCAGGCTACACAAAAACTTCCTCAATCATATTATCTCTTTGAGTGTATTCTTAAACAAACAATGCCAATCTTCAAAAACGAAATATGTTGATTTTCCTTCTGATATTATTTGCGCAATCAGATACGCAAGATAACTTTCCCGTAGGATTTATTGACATACTAAATCTTACATAAAAATTAGGCATTTCCATTATTACTTATACCGATTGACTGATGTTGGCCTAAACTAGACATAGTATTACTTCTACTTCTCCTCTATCTTGTTGTGGATGACTCGAACTTGCTATGCACCCTATTAGGAAGGTTTCCATACTGTCTTATTAGTCCAATATGTGATAATATTTGTGACAGAGGAAAGTGTTCCTTAGTTGGATAATTTGAATGGGGAAATCATTGAGGACTAGTCAATGGTATTTATCTAACACTGTATAGGGACAATCATCCTCCCGCACACTAGCTTGATTGCACAGTATGTGTACTATAGTATTTGTATTATAGAAAAAGAAAAATAAGAAGAAAAAAAACAATAAAAGATATTTAGGAAATCCACAATAAACATTTGAAAAGACAATCAGGTATTATTAAAAGAATCAAATTAGCAGAAAAAGAGATGAACAAGAAAATGTCACAGGAATTGAATTGCACACAAAAAGGACAATTGAAGAACCATGATAAAGACTTCCATAGATGATAGGAAAATCATTGAAGAGAAAACATGATGGGGGATGATGAAAACACGTAGACATAAATGAATAATGACGACGAGATTTTAACAGGATGGAAAATCTAGACCACGATACACCAGATAATATGAAGTTAATGTAGAATCTAGAAATAATTAAATGTGAACACAATCGGATGGGAATACAACATTTGGAATGAAGAGGTATGAAACAATTGGCGAAGCCTATAAAATAATATGGGGGAAGACAATAAAGGGTTATTGTTTTTTTCATATTCGAAGAGCATAGATAGCCGAGTGAGAGAGTTGAAGTGAGTTGTAGAAAGAGTTGAGTGAGCTACAGTCAAAACCTAGTTGCATAGATCTATGGTGCCACCAAAGTCATGGGTATGTACATTAGGGATCAAGAAAAAATGGAATAGGTAGACATCAATACCAATACATGGAGGAGCCCCGAGCGTAGAGTTGTCAGATCCAATGAAATTTCAAAGAGCATATGTGCCGCCAAGGAAGTCGAAAAAAAAGCAAGTAAAAATGCCCAAGGAGTCAAAGTATGACCTTATTACACTAGAGATTCCACCTAGGGTCATTATTGAGGAGGAAATGTTGGGCAGAGTAGGGAACCTGAAGTTTTCAGACCATGATTTGGTAGATATGAATAAATTTCTATAACTAGCACCACATAATTACTTGCACACGATAATTAGCCCATACTCACTTGTACTTACAGTCGAGCCACTCGAGTGGGAAAAAAAACTGCAACGAACATGCATATTGAACCTGTTGGAGATTCCACATTTTGGAAGAAGCACAGAAATTGGCAACTGCATCATGTTATTGTTAAGTTGTTACCACTGAGGGTTTCTATGGTTGGATATATTAGTATCGATTAACAAACAACTGATTGCGCAGATTATAGGATTATCATCGATAAGGGAAGACCCACTTCATTTTTTAATGGATAATACTAAGGATAAAGAACTGGCTGAAAGAACGAAGGACAAATATGGCACGTTTAGAGAAACGCGTAAATTGGATGTTGTGAACATTAATGATGATACAATCAGATTTGTGACATACATATTGTCTTTCCAGTTACTGAGAAAATGTCACAAAGACTAGGTGCCATCATGAGTAATAGCAATAGAAGAGAAGTGCATAACAAGAGTACAGATGAACTGGGAAACATTTCTCGTCAACCGATTTTTAATGTACTACAGGGAAGTGCAAGACAATGATACATAGTTCCATTATGCTTAGATATTGATCTTGATTTCATTAGTTTCTTAGAGGGAGCTAGAAGAGACACAATTCTTGGAAGGTATGCATAAATTGTGCTTGGAAGCAAGTTATGTTTCCGTGTGGCATACCGCGCACAAGGATAGATAGATGAATAATAATGTTACTTTTATATTTGCAAGGATATAATCCAACAATGTATTGATAACACACTACACATTCTCCCACAGATGATTGAATCATACAGATACATTGTGTGATTCAAAGTAGGGACACATCATATGTGTATTCAAGACAAGAGGGATCCATATTAGCAATGGTTACCAACCACCTATAGAGTGATAGAATGGGATACTAGTTTGATTGTGAATGATTGGGAAGAAGAGTGGAAAACCCTAGAAGTAAGCTCATGATGGATTGGGATGAGGCTGAACAGAGAACAAAAAGGTTGAAATAGGTCACACAAGAGGTATACAACAATATACAAGAAGTGAAAATGGAATAAGGTACTCCTTTGGAAGAAAAAGTGACGAAGAGAAGTGTAACACCCTGTTTTCTCCCAAGGCTGTAATTATGCACAAACTTCATATGTTAATAAAATGAAGCATGTAATTGTGTTTTGATTTAATATAAAAAACAAACTTCTTACTAAGAGGGAGAAACCTTGATAAGTATTGGCCATGCTACAACAGATAAAATTGATGGGATGGTTTAGTGAAATGAAGAAGAGAAGAATTAGTGAAGAAAATAGGAAGCTTGCATAGAAAGCATATCTATGATTATAAAGATTATGATTTCAACACCAGCACACCAGACTGATGGAAGAGACCATGTGAAAATTAAAGAGAAGGTCATAAAGGTGGTTGGGTAGTAATTCTTTCCGCGATTGGCCCATGTGTAGAAAGAATGGCCAATTGAATGATTGACATGAATGTACCACAAACTACCCCTTCACATTGAAAGAGGGTGGACTACAGGTTACATATGTAGGATTTAATAGAGAACCCTAGGTTATGGAGAGAGAAGGAAGAAGGAAGTCCAGGAAGCAACAAAGAGCGGAGGGAAAAACACAAATGAATAGAGAAAAGAAGAGAGATTAGAGAAACAAGCAACATAGCGCAGAAGGAAGATGCATTGATTAAGAAAGAAAAAGATAACTTTCTGGAATAAAATAGGAAGCTTGTCCAAGTTGATGATGATCACCCTGAATAAAGATGACCTAGATTCTAAACTAGATAAATAATGGGTTACATATTGGTGCTTACTGGACATAGATTAGAACTAATAAGGGGAGGTTGTTGAGGGACTGTTAACCGAAGACGGGACTACATTATGAAGAGGAAATCTAGTTGATAAACCATATGATAAACCTATAGAGACCAATATCTTAGTAGGAAGTGGAAACTTCTACTGTGTCAGAGGGAGAAGGAGAGTAACCTTCTCGGATCATCGCAGACTTGGAACCCTGCTAAGTCATTTTCCTTGGTGGTATCATGGCTTGGCATGGGAGTGGTGTGTTGTAGTAAGTGACTCTACAATAAGGCCTAAGGTTAGAAGGAAAGACATCCTCTCTCTGTCAGTTGGATTGGATCACTCCTTTATCAAATAAGTTTCCATCTATGTTGAACTGACTATGAATGACTTGTGTGAATGCTTAAGGATAGAACAATTGTGTGCTAGTAAATATGAATGTTTAAATCCAAGAGGTTGTTTGTATACTTAATATATGACCTGAATGTGGTAAGATAAGAAATATGGTGATGAATGCTAATGCTTGGTTAAATTGTAAAAATGAATGAATACAAACTGCTACATGTTGAAATACCCCATATGTTTCCTGTGTGATGATCCTGCAACTCATGCTAGGAATTAACCCTGAGTTTGACAGTCTATAGAGACTTTAGGATCATCTTGAGTCCTCAAAATTCATAATACGAAGTCTTGCAAGACTCAAAAAATGGATAAGTTCTTTGAAGAGACAGTTATGACTTCGTAAACCTGATGTTGGTCAGCAAGGAATCACCATCGTTGATACAAATAGATTGTGATAGTTGATAGGTGGTTAGTTAGAGTCATCATGTCGAAGATATCCCTCGAACATTGTGGGAAGGAATATGAAGCAAAGATGTCGGAGTGATACCTTCAGGAGAAAATATCATGTACTGTGAGAATAAACCCGATGAAAAGATATCGAAGTTAGGCTAGTGCGAACCATATATCTGTAAGCAGGAGGGATTAAATTCCATTTGTTGATATTTATGAGCCCCACTAGTAACTCAAAAGGATGAAATTTGACAAGGAGAAACAATGTGAAGACACATATCAACAATTGTCTAGGTGAATGAATTTACGAGCCTAGCTGGCTCAACGTTGATTGTTTTCATAGTATGACATTGATGGATTCATAAAAATCCTTCGATGGCTTAGAAGTGTGAGTTTGATCAAGGGATATTAGAATGAAGGTTTAACTCCATGGCTGACATGGCTTGCCAGCGGGGCAGTTGGTGTGAGTTTAGAGTGATAGGTGTCACTTACCCATAAGTGGATGAATCAAGTGGATTCTACCTAGTGGGAGATCCTTAGGATATGAATCAATCTCAACCATCTATTGGGAGATTGCGACTTACGCTCCTGAACGTCCATTAAGGAGAATGGTATATTCCTTGATATCCTGGTCTCGGAGTAAAGAAATTTCTTGAATCTTTATAGATATGAATGAATGGCATCGAAGGGGGAATATTCTTCAATACCATATCTGTCGGAGGAATTCATAAGAGTACTTGTAAAGAGTCTAAGTGATGGTTATGATGGTTCTACGTGGAGCAAACTCATTTGATGGAATAATTTCACAAGCACCACATAGGTTTCATGTGGATTCCATTTTCAATGGTATATAGGTCGAAGAACAAGGAACTTTATAAAGGCCACAACTTTTGATCTAGGACTCATTAAGAGTGTAACACACCCGACCCCTAAGTACCCTTTTTAGGGATGGGGCATTGAAATTACACTCTCCTTATTCATCTTAAATCCTCTTCTCGATATCTCCATCACTTTCTTCTTGTCAAGATGTTTCCAACCACTCTTACCATGCTCAAATCCAAGCTCTGGATTGGGAGTTATTCCCTTCCGAATTTTTGTGAGCATCATTGGTCAAAGACCACGTGGCGCCCACGTGAGTCCGTATTATTTGTAATATCCTAAGGTTTCAAAAATTCCCAGAGCTTCCTGTCACTCCTACATCTATGGTTGATCCATATGTATGTCAGTGGCCTCCCACCTATTCCAACTGGTTCATTTTGGAAGTTTTTTTCCTAGTTTTTGGGTCCCTGACTTGTGGGGTCATTTTGAGGCCCTATACAACGTTTTTAGGGCTCGCCACAATCGAAAATTCTCTTTCATTGATCATGAAAAATGTGTATTCCTTGGATAGACCTTTCCAATGGGCTATCGTGTGCCTAAAATGGAGATTGTATGCAAAAGTTAGGACCTCGGGAAGTTGATGTACTAACTTACCCAAACGGGGCCCACATGACTTTTGGTGCTTCATCTCCTAGGGTTAGGTTTTTGGATGTCTAGGGTTTTTGACTTTCCTGTTTATTGTAAAAATGCCTTTAGAGCCTCATTGAAATAATCTTCTGGTGAATGAGTGTAGCCATCACATCTCTTCTCAGAGATAAGCCGCCACCATTCCAACAAGCTTGTTTTCCGCTGGATTTTACAGTTTCATCTTATTTTCTTATTGAATAGAAAACCAATTTTACTGTATCTATGTTAATATATGTTAAGCATATTTTAATAATCTATATTCATTTCATTCTTCTCATAAAATTTGTATCAGTGGTATTAGAGCGGTCTTCTCCTTGTCATCTTAATGCATGTCCCCAAGGAGGTTAGGGTACAAAGAATTGGGTCTCGAGCTTGTTTCTCTTGAGGAAAAAATCTCTCGCATGCCCAAATGTCCTCTCATGGAAGGGGAAAAAAAATATAATGGGACATTATATCCTTTCAAAATGTTTCTTGAGAAATCCCTCATGCAACAAAGGAATGAGATGATGAATAGTTTCGCGCAAATCCTTCGCTGACTACCAACATGCGATGCATCTTCCTCGAGCAGAGGCACCACCCCCTTCAAGTTACAAATCAACTTTGATATTCCTATATTTGAAGTTCAGATAGAAGAAGATGTTGTAGATAAGTGGTTGAATCTACTAGAAGGTTATTTTTCTATCCATAACTTTTCAAATAGAGAAAAAATTACTTTTGCGCTCCTCAAAGTCATTCCCCATGTGAAAGATTGGTGGGAAACTTTCTGTGAACAAAAGGAAACAGAGGAACCCTCATTATTTACAGTCGTGGGCACCTGTGAATCCTTCAAGGATGTTATTAATGAACAATACTACCCTTTCAGAAGTTATGATGACTTGTATACCAAATGGACCACACTGGGGCAAGAAAGAGACCAAGCAGTGCTAGATTTCACAGATATCTTCCATACCATGTGCACCAAGATGGGTATCAAAGATTCAGAGAAAAATCTAGTTCTCAAGTATCAAGGTGCCCTGCATAGATACATCCAGACTAAAATGGAATTTATGTACATATCTTCCTTAGGCGCGGACTATTAATATGTCGTCAAAATCGAGCAGAAGATCAAACAAAAGACACGACAATTTGGGCCTAGGAACCCCTCGTTGAAATACCTGGAAAGGGTGGCCCCAACCTATAGAAACAAGGATAGAGAAAATATGGACAGTATCAGGACAACCAGTCCAAGTCACAAGCAAAGAAGGACACCAGAAAGACAAAGAAGGATACTGGGAAGTGGTGTGACTTCCATAAGATCCCTTGGCATAACACTGCTGATTGTCGCTCAAAGCAGTCGCTGGTGGCCGAAGTGAAATCCTATGAATCATATGTGGGTTATGTCTCTGAGTCAGAACCAAAAAGGGGAAGATGAATCATTGACGCGGAACCTAGTGCCACCATTGCTACCACCAAGCTCCATTCTGGTGAACCAAATGAGCCAGAAGAAGGCGAGCACCTTTTCCATTCGCAGATGTGGGTAAAAGGCACCCCACTACACTTCATCATTGATAGCGGTAGCCAGAAGAACCTCATATCAACAAAAGTTGTCAAGAAGCTGGCCCTACCAACAATGCCACACCCATAGCCCTACACCATTGGATGGCTCCACCAAGGAAGTGATCTCCATGTCAGCCAACAGTGTCGACTTTCGTACGACATCAAGCCCTTCAAAGACAAGGTATTGTGTGATGCTACTCCTCTTAAAGTTTGTAATGTTATTTTGGGCCAAACTTACTTATGGAAATGTCATGTTGTATATGAGTCTAGGCCTCATAGTGTTATTATTACTTTGAATAGAAAATCTTACAGGATACCTGAGGCAGTCCCTCCTAGTGCTATTTCCTTGATCTCTTCCAAGAAATGTAGGAAGGTCGTCTCTCAAACCAAGAAATTTGTCTTCTTCAGGATTCACTCTCAAAGTAAGCAAAAGATCGTAGCCACATCCAGGGCCTCCATGACCGATCTTTGCACAGAACAAAAGCAAGTGGATAAGGTCGTGGAAGAATACTCAGATATCTTCTCCTCTCCTATCGAGGTACCTTTACACTGCCAAGTCAAGCATCCCATCGATACGAACCCAGGTGCACCGCTATCCAATGGGTTGGTCTATCATCTCTCTTTGTTATAAAACGAGGAGATCAAGAGGGAGATCCAATAACTACTCCACAAGAGGAAGATCCTTCCTAGATCATATCCTTGTGGGAGCCCAATCACACTGGTGCAGAAGAAAGAGGGGACCTGGCAAATCTGCATTGATATCAGGCCCTGAATAAAATCACAGTCTGGAACCAGTACCTGATTCCCCGAATCGACGACCTCTTTGATCAACTCACGGGGGCCAAATACTTCAGTAAGATTGATCTGAAGTCTGGCTACCACCAGGTCCCAATAGAACATACAGATGTATGGAAGACCTCCTTCAAGTCAAAGGAAGGTATTTTTGAATGGTTGGTCATGCCCTTTGGTTTGACAAATGCTCCAACAAATTTTATGAGGATGATGGAAGATATCCTATGACCTTTCACTAGTACTTTTGTAGTGGTGTATCTGGATGACATCCTCATCTACAACAAGACTTGGACGAAACACTTGCATCGTATTTAATAGGTTATGCACACCCTACGACAACACAAACTATATGCAAACTTGGAAAAATTCTCCTTCAGCATGGACAGGGTCCATTACTTAGGCTACATTGTTGATAAACATGGTGTGCATGTAGATCCAGCCAAGATCCAAGTCATTCATTATTGGCCAGCCCCAACCACACTGATTAGCTTCAGAGATTATTGTGCCTCGCCAATTTCTATCGTAGGTTCATGTTTTGATTCTTCCATATTGCATGGGCCCTCAGCCAAGTAACCAGGGGTGGTAGTAAGGAAAACTTTGTGTGGGGCTTGTCCCAACAACAAGACTTCGATGAATTGAAGCAACATTTGTGCTCATCCCCAGTACTTTAATTACCGTACCTACAACATCCCTTTGAGATCGAGATAGATGCTTCAGACTATGCTATGGGCATCATTCTTACTCAACACAACCATCCTATGGCATATAATAGTGAGACACTATCATATGTTGTTCATAAGTACCCTACTTACAATAAATAAATGTACTCCATTGTGCAAGTCTGCTACCAGTGGAGACATTACATTCTGGCGAAGGAGACAATCATCCATGCTAATCACAATCCACTACAGTTCATGCAGACCCAAGGCAAATTTCAGAATGACCACCATCAGAAGTGGTCCACAGACTTACAACAGTTCCACCTCAACATCAAGTATAAAATAGGAAGTACCAACCGAGTTGTTGATTTCTTCAGCCGACCTCCAGTCGTGACACTCACCATGGTGCTAGACTCTTGTGGCCATGATACCTTTGGATGGCCCCACCTCTATGAGACAGACCCTGACTTCTCCACCACCTACCAAATGTTGGAAGCAAACTCAGTGGTTGCTAATTTCCATATTCAGGATGGGTTGTTGTGTCGTCTAGGCCATCTCTGTGTTCCATCAAGCGAGCAAGCAAAGATGATTTAGGAATCTCACTACAGTAGGGTGGAAGGACACTTTGTCATCGAAAAGACAATGGCAATGTTGCAAAAATATTTCTACTGGCCAAAACTTCGAAAAGATGTCGGCAAGTATATCAGGTCATGCACTGCCTGCATTATTGCCAAATCAACCACTAAGAAAGAGGGCATGTACACCCCTCTTCCTACTCCTGAAAAGCCATGGGAATCCATCTCAATCGACTACATGTCAGGCCTCCCTTCCACCAAGAGGGGAAATGATTATGTTTTTGTGGTTGTCGATCGCTTTTACAAGATGGCGATTCTGGCCGCCTGCAAGAAGAACATCATTGTAGAGGCCACTGCCAAGCTCTTTTTTGAATGCGTCTGGGTACACTTTGGGATCCCACAAACCATTTTCTCATATCGGGACAATCGATTCCTCAACACATTCTGGTTGAGCCTCTGGTCACTACTGGATACCAAGCTCACCAAATCCACTGCCTTCCACCCCCAGACAAGTGGTCAAACTGAGGTTGTCAATCAGATGATCATACATATCCTGTGCATGTACAATTCCAAGTACCCCCACACATGGGATGCGAGTTTTCCCTATGTTGAGAATAGATACAAATGAGCCCTACATAGCTCAACTGACCACAACCCCTTTTAGGTGGGGTTTGGATTCCAACCATTGGGCCCCATGGATGTTGCTCTACCCCTGGAAAACACCTCGACTGACTCATCTCCTGCTCCACCAAAAGCTGACAAAGACACCCAATTCATTTAGAGGATCCATCTCATCCAACAACAGGTTCAAGATATTTTACAAAAGTACGATTCCAAGTACAAGAAACTCCATGATCAACACCGGGTGCCACATAATTTTCAGGTGGGCGAAAAATTTTGGTTGGACTTGCAGAAAGAATGCCTTACAAGGTCCCATCGGAAGCTTCATCCACTTCAGTATGGGCTATGCACCATCACTAAGGATGTATGGGAAGATCAAACCTAACTTTATGCAAGAGGCATCCAATGATCAGATTGTGGACACATAGATCAAGGGCACCTAACAACAAAGGATCTAGCTTTATCAAGTTGTCAAAGCATGACAACTTCTGCACCAAGCCAAGTGGCTCAGCCGGTGCCAAATTCAACAAAAATTTCCTCATATGATGGGGGAAATCAATGCAATGGAGACCATTGCTTCTTAAGTGGGGATTATTGATCTATATGTATTTCGATGGCCTCCCACCTATTCCAACTAGTTCATTTTGGTAGTTTTCTAGTTTGGCAGTTGTTTTGCCTAGTTTTCGGGTCCCTAACTTGCGGGGCCGTTTTGAGGCCCTAAAAAACGTTTTTAGGGCTCGCCACAATAAAAAATGCCCATTGATTGATCATAGAAAAATGTGTATTCCTCGAATAGACCTTTCCAATGGGATATCATGTACCTAAAATGGAGATCGTATGAAAAATTTATGTCCCAGGGAAGTTGATGTACTAACTTACCCAAATGGGGCCCACATGACTTTTGGCGCTTCATCTCCTAGGGTTAGGTTTTTGGATGTCTAGGGTTTTTGACATTCCTGTTTATTGTAGAAATGCCTTCATAGCCTCATTGTAATCATCTTCTCACGAATGATCATAGCCATCACATATCTTCTCAGAGATAAGTCACCACCATTCCAGCAAGTTGTTTTCCGCTGCATTTTACAGTTTTAGCTTATTTCCTTATTGAATAGAAAACCAGTTTTACTGTATTTGTGTTATTCTGTGTTAAGAATATTTTAATAATCTTTATTCATTTCATTCTGCTCATAAAATCAGGATCAATGGTGGAAATCCATCCACCGTTAAATCCACCGACGAGACTTTGTCCTCGTTTAACATACAGGGTTATGGAAATTTGACGTTTGATACTTCAGCGTTGAAATCCCCTTTTTCTTTCTACATGCATATCCTCCAGAGTCCTAAAATCCTGAACTCTCGAATGATCCCAAAATATTACAATGTAGCTCTGGCCTTCGGCTCGTTAGATTTACCTAAGATACTACACCACAAACCTTCGGAGTTTTGAAGCCCCAGACTCCTGAAGGGCCCATCCTTTCAGGTGGTGGCACATTAAATGTAGAGGCAAGGACAGGTGGGTCCTCAGTACTCCACATGTTATTAGAACAAGAGAGTATGTGCCAGAGGGGGTGACATGTGACAAGGCAATGACACATGGCCCCATCAATGGGAGACATGTGTCAGGTTCTAATGGGAACATAGGATATGTGAAGAGCATGAAACAAGGTGATACGAGGCAAGTTGAACAAGGTTCCATGTCAGCCTGGTTGACATCAACATGCCACATCACTCCGGTATGACAACCTTCCAATGCCCCTTATATCCCATGGTCGAGATGTGTCCATGTAGATCCATATATCTAAGGATTTTGTTACTTCACAACTTCGACATTCGGGGAATCCATTGTGTAACTTCCTCTTTTCCCTTGGAGTGGTCAACGTCAGGCTAGCCACGTTCTATATCCAATAGTCAAGAGGGATCCAGAAGCATCCTTGGATCGATGGTCCGTGTTTCCTCAACAATGGGTGGTCAAGATCTACTCTGGCCTTCAGGAGTTGTCAATCCAAAATGCAACACACCTCAAATATTATGGAGTGTTGAACTCTGAACCACACTTGATTTGTCACCACATGCACCTAATGCCAATGGATAGAATTTTCTCTGAACTTCAGAGCTTTGGGAAACTTGCATGCTCTTGCGATTGCACTTTGATTTCACTGGATAACCATAATTCTAGATAATCGTTGATCTGCGAACACATTTCCCTCTACTACCAATGACCTAGATTAACTTCGAGATCTGGGATTTCAGATAATTCACTTCCTTTACAACGAACACAAAATTTACCAAAATAGTGAAGTATGAAGGACTTCGAGGGGTTAACATCCACTCTTCTTCTCCAAATTCAATGGTCGTAAACGAATTTGGCTCCTTCCGAACATATCTCGTCTGCTTGTCCTCCATACAAAAGAATCCTCCCTTTTGAGCACTAAATCTCGCTATATTTCTTGTTTTCGTCAGCTTTAAAAGTCTTATGCTCTAGTGCATGATTTGTGCTCTTTTTCCTAAACTTGAGACTTAGAAAAATCTCCTATGCACTCCTTCCGCTCACTCACCATAAGATCATTTCAATGCTTCACTAGGTGTTGGTCTTGTGCACACTACGCACAAGTCTCTCCTTCAATATTTTAAACTCAAAAAAATATATGTGCAATCCCTACACTCTCTACGAAACTTCATGGTATCTCTCCTGAGCTATCGAGTTTGAAACTTATGATTTTGCCTCTGAAATCCTTGCGTGGCCACTGTGCACTCCTTGCACTAGGATTTCACAAGAGAAACAATTGAAATTTATAGAACATCAAAGGTCCATTCATTCAACCTTGAAATACACACATAGACATATAAACTCCTAAAATAGATAACGTAACATTACCCAATTAACTCAGAGATAAGAAAACTTAGACATTCAAATCATGCATTTCAATCCAAGTGCACAGGGTGAACAAAATACTTATCTATTACAGTCTATCACCGACCAACTGACTGTGGGTGTTTGCCTTTCCACCTAACCATAGGCTTAGAGGCATTCATTCTTAACACTCTGGCCACCCCCGTGCCAAGACATGATATAACTAGGGAACCTTTGCAGTTTCTTAGAGGTTCTTTCTCTGTCAAATCCTCTATGAGGTTTATTTGATGCTCCCTTAGCATCAAGCTCACAAACTTCTACTCAAGTCCTTTTTTCTACAAATTCTCCAAGATCCTTTCTCTTGTTCTTTCCTTTTAACAAGAACGACTTAAATCCTTATGTTCTTATTCTTCACTCGAGAACCTCACACAATCCTCTTTCTATACACATATTTGGGTTGCGCATTCCCCTCTCCTTGATCTATTTCCTTATTCTATTCCTTTTTGCATGCCTTTTTCCTCCTCAGGAAGGTTTTGTACCTATCTTGCTCCTTCTGTCAGAAGAAAATTGGGTCAGTCTGGGCCTGCAGAAAAACTACACTCTGTGGTACTTCGGGATGAAATTTTTTTGTCTCCTCAGCCATACCCTCCATGCTTCCATTCATGGGGGTAGTTGATTTCTCAACCACCAACATTTCTTTCATTAACTGATTTTTCCTAGGGATCCAGATGATGCTTATTATTCCAGCAAGGAGAATTTGGGTCATTCTGACATAGTGAACCCTCTCTATTGTTTCCTCACTCTTTCCTCTAGTGATATCATGGCCAATACTTCAAGGATTCACCCCGACATCTAGTTATTAACAATATAAACAATAATACATTTTCATTTTTCTCATGCCATAGCTTGGTGATCATAATTAATGATTAATTACAAGTTGGGGGAAACAAGGGTGTTACAAGGAGATGATGAAGCTCTAAGAGAGGGGATTGAGATGACTAAGAAAAGTGATAATTACAATACCCCATTCCTTAAAAGTACACATAGGGGGTTGAGTGTGTTACAGAGTGGTATTAGAGCACAATTCAACCCCTAGTATTGAATGGTTCACTAAAACCACATAAGGTTGCTTAAAAAGGATTTGTGTTGTTTGAAATGCTTGAGTCAGAACATTGACATGAAATGATAATGATGATCGTTTTTTCAAAATGTAGGACAAATTGAAAAGGCTCATGGAATTGAATGGTACAACACAATATGAATGGCCTCATGCACCTCAAAGATGAAGAATTTGACGGACAGAGGGATAGGAAAAACCCTCCAAATTTGATGGCCACGATGAGGAGTCTAAAGGAAGATATTGAGAGTCTTATGAAGGCGCATGCAAAACATGAAGAGTTGAATGCAGTTCTATTTGAGATTCTATCTAAAGTTCAAAAGAATCTATAACAAATTCCTAGAAATGCCAAGCTATAATGGTCGGAGAGGTTGAAAAACCCTTTGAATGCCCAAAAGCATGAAATGGATCAAAACACTGAGGGAATGAGTTCTTCCAAAAGAAAGCATCAAGGCACTAAGAGAGGTGGATCGAGTGGAGGCAATTCCATGGAGTCCTCTAGCCAGAAGAATACTCTAGCAAGACAATATTCCAGTAGTGGCACACAATCCAGTATTTCTAAGAACAAAAAGAGGAAGAAATCTTGGAGTTTTCTTACTGAAGAATTCAAGAAGGCTAGTCCACCTACCTTTGATGGTGAGACAAAGAAAGGAGAAGAATTTGAAGCATGGATATTCAAATTGAAAAATTAATTCTGAATACATAACTAATCAGACAATACCAAAGCAAGGATTGCAGTGTTTAACATGAATGGTGGGGCTTCCATTTGGTGGGAGGACCTCAAGTAAATCAAAAGGACAAAGGAAAGAAAGCTAACCTAGAAACATTTTGATAGATACTTTTTCAAGGCATACCTATCTAAAAATTATTACGATGACAAGATAAAGGAATTTTATGAGCTTAAGATGGGGAAACTTACCTTGGGAGTATATGTAAAATGATTTATGGAATTGTTGAGATATGTTCCCTACCTTAAGGATGAGAAGGAAAGGATCCATATTTTTCTCAGTGGGTTTCCACGATCATACCAAGATGGAATTGAGTTCAACAAACCCAAGACACTGGAACACACCATTCAAAAGGATAAATGTTGTTACGATGAGTCTAAGGAAAAGCCTTGGTCTCTTAACGATTACGAAAGAAGGGACAAGAGTGGATTCCAGAAGAAAGGATTTAAGCCTTTTCCCCACAAGAACTATGGGAAAGATGCACAGTTGGGTAAGCCAAGAAAGATCATGCATCAACAAAAAATTTCATCCCAAAGTAGGAATAAGAACTATGGGAAAGATGCACAGTTGGGTAAGCCAAGAAAGATCATGCATCAACAAAAAATTTCATCCCAAAGTAGGAATAAGCCAGTGGATCAGGCAAAGGAAAGAGTAGAGGAACCCGAGAAAGGACCTTTGCAATGTTGGGGATGTGGAGAGCCACATATATTGAGGGATTGTCCCCATAGACGTCATGACAGTAAAATAGTGTATAATGTACATAGGGCTGCTATAGTCAATGACGTAGCCAAGAGCATACCGATAATCTATGTGGCAGTGGAAAATATGCAAGCATACCACCAAGCTTCTGTGGTGGAATTGGAAGGTATCATTATTGGATAACCAATATCTATTTTAATTGACCTAGGATATAATTTTAGTTGTGTTTCACTTCGAGGGGTTGAGGGATGTTCATTATAGAGAAATAAACACACCAAAGTGTGGTTAGTCTAGTTAACCACTGGAACATAGAGGAAAGTGGTGGAGGTCGTTAAAGCTTGTCCAATTCGGATTGAGGGATTTCAAACCCAAGTGGATCTGAATGTTCTATCCCTTGGCTCTTATGATGTATTATTGGGAATGGATTGGTTAGGCACCCATGAGGAAAAAATGAATTGTTATGAGAAAACTCTAGAATGAAAAGATGAGGAAGGCAATATGAGAATTTTGCAAGGCATTCGAAAACCAGTCTATGTGAGAAAAATATCAACGTTACAACTCAAGAAGTATAGTAGAAGAGGGTGTCCTATGTATGTTATACAAGTATTGAATTCAATAGAAAGTGGTGAGTTGAAGGTTGAATACCATCCTGTGTTATGGTAATTCAAGGATGTGTTTCTAGAGGAGGTTCTTGGATTGCCTCCAAAAATAGACCTTGACTTTTCAATTGATCTCATGCCAGGAACAGTGCCAACATCGAGAGTGCCTTACATGATGAGTGCACCATAGTTTGTGGAACTAAAAATGCAGTTGAAATAAATGATGGATAAAGGTTACATCAGATTGAGTGTATCCCTATGGGAAGCACCAACCCTGTTTGTAAAGAAGAAGGATGGTGCCTTAAGGTTATGCATCGATTATCGGTAGCTGAATAAGATGACCATAAAGAACAAGTACCCTTTTCCTAGAATAGATGATCTATTTGATCAACTCAGAGGGGATACAGTTTTCTCAAAAATAGATTTGAGATAGGGATATCATCAAGTTAGGATTAAGGATGAAGAAATCCACAAGAAAGCCTTTAGGACAAGGTATGGACACTATGAGTTTGTTGTGGTTCAGTTTGGACTTACAAATTCATCGGCTACATTCATGTTTTTAATGAATAGTGTGCTCATCAAGACTTAGACAATTTCGTATTAGTGTTTGTGGACAAAATTTTGGTGTATTACAAGAATTGAGAGGAACATGGAGAACATTTCATAATGGTGTTACATGTGTTAAGGGAGCACCAACTATATGCCAAATTCAGCAAGTGTGATTTATTTAAAGGGAAATCTAGTATCTAGGCCACGTAATCTCAGTCGAAGGAGTCAAAGTAGACCCTACGAATATCAAAGCAATCATGGATTGGCTATCTCCTAGAAATGTGACAGAAGTGAGATCCTTCATGAGATTGGATGGATATTATAGAAGATTTATCAAGGGATTCTCCAATATTGGAAATCCTTTTACATCACTACAAAGGAAGGGAAAGATATTTGTGTGGTCACTGGAATGTGAAGATAGTTCCTGGAAATTAAAAAAGTGGTTGACCAACGACGTTGTTTTAAGGATCACCGACCCAGAAAAATACTTCTCGGTTTGCACAGATGATTATAAAGAGGGACTTGGTAGAATCCTTATGCAAGAAGGGCAAGTTCTTTGTGATGAATCATGAAATTTGAACAAATATGAGAAGAGGTATGCTACCCATGAACTAACGTTTTCCACAATTGTACATGCATTGAAGATGTGGAGACATTACCTTCTTGGGAGGAGATTTATCCTCATGACTAACCATTGTGGTCTGAAGTATTTGTTTGACCAACCAAGGTTGAATTCTATACAGGCCATGTGGATGGCATCTATCAATGAGTTTGACTTCGAAATCAAGCACATAAAGGAAAAGGGAACAAATTAGTTGAAGCACTTAGTCAAAGTGTTCATGAAATACTCTTAGTAGCAGTAAGTGGAGGTGAGTCTAACATTCGACAGAGAATTAAGACCCTCTTGTCAGAAGGCATTTTCTTCAACCTAGTGAGGGAAAAGTTGTAGCGAGAACCTAAGGAAAAAAGGTACGAATGATATCAGATAAGGGACGATAACTTGTTGGCATACAACAAGGGTTTATACATGCCATATTCAACATACATGCGACAATTGATTATGTATGAGTTCCATAGGAGGCCTTATGTCGGTCATCCTGGTTATCACAAAATGGTGACAACAGTTAGGAAACTATATAATTATCCTAATATGAAGCAATAAATTTCTCTATATATCTAAAAGTTTCTAGAGTTCCAACATGTGAAGGTTGAGTATCGACACCCTGTGGGACTATTGCAACCCATACAGATACCATAGTGGAAATAGGAAGTGATTTCCATGGATTTCATCATGGTTTTTACAAAGACAATCAAACAACATGATGCAATCATGGTTGTGGTGGATAAGATGAGAAAGGAAGCTCATTTTATTCCCATAAAGTCTAACTTTAAATCCATAGACATTTTCGATGTTTTCGTGAAAGAGATATTCAATTTACATGGTTTTCCCAAAACCATAAGTTTAGACAAAGATACCAAATTCACCTCAAATTTCTGGTGAATCTTATTTGTAGGTTTAGAGATGCATATGGAATTTAGTACGACCTACCATCCGTAAATTGATGGTTATACTGAAAGGGTCAACATAGTTCTATAGGATATGCTATGAATGCATGTTATGCATAAACCCAACTAGTGGGAAGAATATCTACCTTTGGTAGAATTTGCATACAACAATGGTTATCAAGAATCATTGAAGATAAGCTTGTTTTAAGCTTTGTATGGCAGTAAGTTTAGAGTTCCAATTAGTTTGGATATTATAGTAGACAAAGTTACACATGGACCTAAATTACCAAAGGAAATGGAGTAAGCGATGGTTCAGATAAATAAGAATCTGAAAATTTCCCAAACAGAAGAGATATGTTGATAGCAAGAGAACCCCCAGAGAGTTCAAGATAGGATACCATGTGTATCTCTTGGTGAAACCCAAGAAAAGTTTCTTGGAAATGGGAATGTGTACTAATTTGGCTCCACGATATTGTGGACCATTTGAAATCCTAGAGATAATAGGACCAATAACATACATACTTGCTTTACCACCTACTATTAGAGTACATAATGTATTCCATGTGTCTTTGTTAAATAAATATATGCATTATTCTAATAACATTATTTATTGGACATATAGGTGAAAAAAGAAGGATAATTCTATCCAGAACCCAAATGCATCCTAGAAAGGAAAGAAACGATGCTCCAGAACTGAGCCATTGCATAGGTCAAGGTGCAATGGAATCATTTAGGAGCTAATGAAGATACATGGGAGATAGAATATGCCATGAGATCAACATACCAAATTTGTTTTACTGTATAAATGTAAAAATAATGGTGTTTTGAACAACAAGGATGGTGTTTTATTAGGGGGGGCGGGGGGGATGCAACACCTTATTTTATCCCAAGATTGTAATTATGGAAAAACTTCACATGTTAATAATATGAGGCATGTGATTGTGTTTTGATTTAATTTAAATACCAAACTTCTAACTAAGAGGGAACATCCTTGATAAGTACTAGCCATGATACACCAAAGTAAATTGATGAAGTAAAGGACTAATGGTATGGTTGATTAAAATAAAGACGAGAAGAAACAATGAAGAAAATAGGAAGCTTGCACACCAAGATTATATATTATTACAACATGATGATTTCACCACTAGCACACCAGACTAATGGAAGAGACCACATGAACATTACAAAGAAGGTCATAAATGTGGTTGGGTAGTAATGACTGTCGCAATTGGCACATGCATAGAAATAATGGCCAATTGAATCACTGACATGAACGTACCACAAACTGCTCCATCAGATTGAAAAAGGGTGGATTGCAGGATTCAATATAGAGCCTGAGGGAGTGGAGAGACAATGAATAAGGAAGTGCAGGAAGCAAGAGAGAGCAGAGGGGAAACTACATATGAAAAAAGAAAAGAAGAGATCTCATAGAAACGAGCAACAGAGAGAAGAATGAAGATGCATTGATTAAGAAAGAAAAGGATATCTTTGTGGAAGAAAATAGGAATCTTTTCCAAGTTGATGATGATCACCTTGAACAGAGATGAACTAGATTCTGAACTAGAGAAATAGTGGGTTGCAACTTGGTGCTTACTGGATATAAACTAACACTGGTAATGGGAGGTCATTGAGAAATTGTTAAGCAGAGAAGGGACTCCCTTGTGTACAGGAAATCCAATTGAGAAACCACTTGATAAATTTATAGATACCTAGAGCTCAATACGAAGTGGCAACTTATGTTGTGTCAGACGGAGGAAAGTAACCTTGATCATCATAGACATGGATACCTGCTGAGTCTATTTCCTTGGTGGTATCATGGCTTGGAAAGGGGGTGGCATGTTGTAGGAAGTGACTCTACAACAAGTCCTAAGGTTGGGAGGAAAGCGTCCTCTCTCAGTCAACTGGATTGGATCACATCTTTATCAGATAAGTGTTCATCTGTATTGAACTTACTGTGAATGACTTCTGTGAATGCTTAAGGATAGAACAATTATGTGCTAGTATATATGAATGTTTAAATCTAAGATATTTCTTGTATACTTAATATATGACCTTAATGTGTTAAGATAAGTGATATGGTGGTGAATGTTAATGCTTGGTTAAATCATAAAAATGAATGAATACAAGCTGCTACATGTTAGAATACCCCATATGTTTCCTATGTGATGATCCTGTAGATCAAGCAAGGCCTTAACCCAAATTTTGACAGTCTATAGATACTTCAGGATCACCTTGAGTCCTTGAAAATCAGAAGCCGAAGTCTTGCAGGACTCGAAAAATGGCTAAGTCCTTCGAACAAAAAGTTATGGCTTCGTAAAATTTGTTTTGGTTGGAAAGGAACCACCATCATTGATATGAATAGATCATGATCATTGATCGGTGGTTAATCAGAGTCTTCGTGTTAGAGATACCCCTCAAACATTGTGGGAAGGACTCTGAAACAAACCTGTCGAAGCGAGACCTTTAGGATGAAATCTCATGTACCATGAGAATAAACCCGATGGAAATATCCTTAAGTTAGGATCGTGTGAATTATAGATCTATAAGCGGGAGGGATGAAATTCCAGTCATTGATATTTATAGGCCCCACTAGTAAGTCAGAGGATGAGATTTGATAGGGAGAGTCAATGTGAAGACACATGTAATCTGTTGTCTAGGTGAATTGATTTAGCACGAGCGTAGCTGGATCATCGTTGACTATTTTTAGAGTACGACCTTGATGGATTCAAAAAAATCCTCTGATAGCCTAGAAGTGCGAGTCTAATGAAGGGATATAAGAATGAAGGTTTAACTCCATGGACGATATGGCTTTCTAGCAAGGAAATTGGTGTGATTTTAGAGTGACAAGTGTCACTTACCCATAAGTGGGTGAGCTGAGTGGAGTCTACCTAGCAGGAGAAACTTAGGCTCTGAATCATTCTCAACCATCTATCGAGAGATTGTGACTTATGCTCATGATCGTTCATTAAGGAGAAGGGTATATTCCTCAATACCTTGGTCTCAGAGTAAGGAAACAACTCTAGTAGTTCTATCTCCAAGCAAATGGCATCAAAGGGAAATATTCTTTGATACCATATCTGTCATAGATAAGTCATAAGAGTACTAGTAAAGATTCTAAGTGATGGCTCTGATGGTTCTGCGTGGAGCAGACTCATTTGATGGAATAATTTCATAGTCACCATGTAGGTGCAACGTAGTCATCATGGCAGACAATGAATGTGTCGAGGTGTCATGTGGATGCCACATGTTAACGATATATAGGTTGAAGACCAAGGAACTTTATAAAGGCCATAAATTTCAATCTAAGACTCAATTTCGAGCAAAATAACCATTGTTGGAAGGCTCTTGATGAGCAGGAGGCAATGAAGTTATAAGATAGGGGGTTGAGATGACTAAGAAAATTGATAATTACAATACCCAATCCCTTAAAAGGACACATAGAGGGTCAGGTGTGTTAAAATAAGTGAAGTTATTCAGGGCTTTTACATGAATATAGTTGACTTGGAAGGTTTCACTACACCAAGTACCCCATCAGAAGAAAGGGAAAAAAGGGAGAAGACATAAAAAACGACCATGGAAAGTATCAAGAGTTTGTATGAGAATCCACCAAGCTATATGAAGAGACTACACAAGCATGGACTCAATTGTTGGAGAATGCATAGTTATAAGCAATGGAAAAAAGGTTACAGACTGTGTAGGAGAAGGTGCAGAAGATCAAAGATGCAATGAACACTCTTCCACCAACAGAGAGGACGACTGCAATCATTGAGAATAGGAATTTGAACCATGAGATAAACCAAATCAGATGTTAACAGCATAAACTGGAGCTCCTGCACGAGGAATAATTTTGGGTAACATAAGAACTTGCAGTTGCACAACGCATAGTTAGGCAAGTAGCGAAAGACAATGTAGACAAGTTGAATACCCCCATTAGCACGTAGACAACATAAGGTATTTTGACACAAGAAACACAAGTAAAGGAGAAGGTTGCAACTACAAAGGAAACTTTTGAGAATCTTGTTGCAACATTGAAGGGAGAGCAATAGAAGAACTGAGTGGCTCTAGATGAGTCACGGGTGAGTGTTGGGGACCTGTTGGGACAAGAATTTGCGACCGGTTTTGGGAACTGCACAACACATGCAAAAGAAGGAAAGAAAGTTGGTGCACTTTAAGGGATTAACGCATGCAAAGGAAGGAAGACAGTTAGAATCTATTAGGAATTTTGATCCATCGAAAAGAGATAAGCCCTAATGTAATTATATTAATATGTAATGGTTTTGGGATATAGGGTAGCTTTTGGTATTGATAATTATGTATATTGTTGAGTAAGTTCTATATTCGAGAAGGAGGTAAGAGAAATATATAAATATAGATAGAAAATAGGCACATAGGAGAACATTTAGGGAATAATGTATGTGTGGGGTATGTCTGAGACATAATATTTCATCGCAGTGCACCTATTTTTTAATGAGCATTCTAAATAATATAATAAGAATTCGGTTGTTGTGGATGTATCCCATCTTGGGTGAACCACATTAAATATGGTTTCTATGTGTTATTGTGTACTATGTTCTGTTTATTGTGTGCATAGGATGAATTATATGTTATTATGAATTTGTTCTCTATTATTATGTTTCCACGCTCTTGATTATGAATGAATTCTAAGTAGAATGGTTATAAATACTTCCTCCCATCCCCTCAGCATTGCGGAAATTTGGTTTCTGCAGTTCCCATAGATACCTCCAGTGATACTTCACCTACTTGTGGTTGATGCCAAAAGGGCCTGTATATGAGGGTTTTGTTGGTGAATTCATGTTGAACCATGGGTCTTCCTACTACACTCCAACAAATGGGCATATCTATGTCAATGGGGGCCAATGGTTGGAACCCCAAACACACCTGAAAATGGTTGTGGACAATAGAGATGTGGAGGGATTTCTTGTAGCTATGTTTAACATAAGGAAGGCTCTCATCCCATGTGTGTGGATGTTTGGAATTGTACATCCTTGGGATACAAACAATCATCCTATTTAATACCTTTGTTTTTCCATCAGTCTATGGGTGGAAGGCAGTCGATTTGGTCAGCTTGGTGTCCATCATTGACCATAGGTTGGACCAAAAAGTACTCAAGAACCTATTGTCTCGATATGAAATAATGGTCCGTGGAATCCCAAAATGAACCCAAACACATTGAAGAAAGAGCATAGCGGTGGCAACGATTGTGATGCTCTTCTTTCAAGGTGCCAAAAATTCCATCTTAGAGAATTGATCAATGACCACGAAGACATAGTCATTCCCATGCTTGGTTGAAGGTAGACCATACATGTAATCCATGGAGATTTTCTCCCAAGGTTTATTAGGAGTAGGAATAGGGGTGTATATCCCATGTTTCGTGATGATGGGTTTGGAAATGGATTAGACGATGTAGGATATGATTTACTTGTGGATAAATTGTCAAACCTTTGACCAATAAAAGTTCTTTTGTAGTATGGCCATTATTTTGTCCACACCAAATTGTCTTATCTCCCAACTATAATAAGCTTCCCAAATAATGTTTTCATTCTTACTTGAAGGAAAAAGAGATAGATCATATGGCATAATAGTCCATCCTGGAGATGAAATTTTGGAATTGCTTTTCCTATGTTGAATGTTTGATAGGGAGAAAAAAATTAAGAGTCACTATAGTATAATTATGGCCACTTGGATGTCTCATCCCACAAGAGTTAAGAATTGTGGTAAGTGACACAACCGTGGGTCGACTGAGACAGTCTGGGACATGGTTTTTGTTTTCCTTATTACACTTGATGTTCAAGTGGAATTACTGTAGGTACCTGGGCCACTTCTAGTGGGGGTGATTATGAAACTTTCCTTGTGTCTGCATGAATATCAGAATCATGTGATCAATGTGGATGATCCTTTCCTTCTCTAGAATGTAATTCTTCCACTTTTTACACACTTGCAAAATGGTGTACATCTCTTTTTCATAGGTGGGGTATCTGTGAACAACATTAGATAGTGTTTCACTTTGATATTCCATAGGATTTGTTGGTGCAATTATATGTTAAATATATTGCAATCATTTCATATGTCAATATGGGTTTGTAATCAATAGAGTTGATGCACAATATGTGTTGATAATAGATAAATTCCTATGTCTGATGAGTATAGCCTATATAAGAAAACACTCTAAAACCAATACTCTATTTTCACATTTTTCAAGTAACACTCTCCACACAATTCAAAAATAAGAAAGAAAAACTCATAAACAAGCATGTGATCTAAATATCTTTCTTAGGTGGTGGATATGTTCATTTATAGGCTCATGAAAGGGAAAGATGAACTTTGACTATGTTTCCTGTAGCAACTAAACTAGCAGTAATTAACACTCTTCACATTCTTAAAGGAAAGCTCAATCAATCCTAGAAGAAATACCAAGTGAACTAAGGCACTCCATTATAGGTGCATGTAGGGTGAGAGATGGAGGTCTTGATTGTGCATGTGTTTGCAAGATATAGCCTAATCAATTCTAGAAGAAAATATAGGTGTGGTGAGATACTCCATTATAGGCTCATGTAGGGTGAAAGATGGAGATCTAAATTGTCCCTAGATTTACAAAATAGAAACAAACACTAAAGCATTCAATATAATAAATAATTGTTTACCCACATACACACAACAATAACAATTATTTACTAAGAAATCTATGTTTCACTCAGAAATCCTATATTGCACATAGAGCTCTCACTCACTCAAAATTACCACACATTTATATTGTCTTCTATCAAGTTAATTATTGAAACATAACAGGAATAATGTTAGATGCTATGATCAAACACAAAATTATTCTATCCATGCACATAGAAAACCAAAATTATATTCACAAATAAATAAAAGGAGTCCTACCTTGGTTGGGTTGGTGGTCCCTTGTCGTACCAACAAGGCATATTTTAAAAGAAACTCACATAAAAGAAGATTTGATCACACACATGGAATCCATGAACTACAATTTATATCATTATTTCAGAAAACAGGGGTACAATCAACTGTCTTCAAGAATCAATCTTACAACATAACAATGCTTAATTTTATCTCTGCATATCTATCATTTATAAGGCTCTCCCTTCTAAGGAGAAACAATCGTTACAATCAAATTCTGGAGATAACATCAAATGTCTGGACAAATATTACAATTGGTTGATGTATCGTTTTTCAAGGGAACGATTTCATCCTCGTGACATGAAGTGCATGAGGATGAAGTGTATCGTGGTCTTCAACGAACAAAGAATGTTTGAGACAAAAAATTCCTTGGACTCATCAAGAGAAAACTCGTTCAAAAACCCAAGTCTGCAAATGTAGAACTGGTACCAGACACGCACATTTGGAACAAAATGACTGGTGCGAGACACACACAACCAAATATTGGTACCGGACTAACACAAGAATAGGTATCAAATGAGCATGGAAATAGGTACCGGATGAACATAAAATTGGTACCGGAATAGCACAGAGATAGGTACCATACGAGTGCATAAATAGGTAGCAGAGGAATTGAGTACCAAATGAATAGGAGTTATGTCATAAGGTATGCTTGGATAATTCAAATTAATTAGAGAGAATTTAGCATCAATTATTCAATTCCCATCACCAATAAATATCATAAATCATGATTAAACAAAAGTTACCTCATATATACACAAGAATGTATAAAAGACACGACTTTTGAGGAAAATAGGAAAATAGTGCATATGTATGAGGAAGAATTGGTCAAGATGTAGGACAATATAATGCAATTGAAGGTATCAAAAAGGAGACCCAACATTTCCCCCATGCCTAAGTCATTGCATGTCCTCATGCAAAAATTGTTGAACCGATCCTCAAAATTGCAAAACTAGTGTTGTCCTCCATCTTGCTTGATCATTAATTGCATGGTTTTAGGATATCAAAATCTGAAGCCTCATACCTAAGCTCCCTCTTAATAACTCTTGTGTATTGTATTAGTGTAATACCACTACTTCCCCTAGTTTGTAAATATAATTATAACTGGCCAAGAGACTATGGAGGACTAAATATGTGTGAATGTTTGATTTGATGAACCTTTGTATAAAAGTATCAATGCCGGAATTTTCGGTTATTAATAGAAAATGGATATGTGTTGCACAACTATTGAAAGGGAGTAGTTTTACAAGATAGACCATGGATTCTATGAGAGATATGGTGAGGGAAACCAAGAATGGTTGATATGACCCTCACCAAACCAGTACTTACTGGATGTAATTGCACAATAGTCCTTTGACCCAGAAATGAATTACCAGTCAGGATGGTAGTTGGAAGGTCTCCTCAAGAGTTAATGAGGATATAGGGTAGGGTACCCATATATAAGGATAAAATTCCTGAGCACGAGTTGGGGATTCAAACCCACACAACCTTACTAATGAAGGAAAGAAAGGAAGTAATTTTGGGAACAGAGGTAGATATGCAAGGAAGAAGAATGGAGAAAAACAATCTCCAGAAGAGAAGAGAGTGTTGTTCAACTATGGATTTGAGAGGAAAACTAAGAATCAAGCTCATTTTGTCTATAAGAATCCATGGGCAGGGTTTCTCTACAAGTTGATAAATGAGGCTGGCGAGTGACTGTGGAAGTGCTCGCGCAGACCTCCTTGCTTGGTATAGAGAAAACCGATTTCCAAGATCTTATGGGAGGAGGAGATTAAACTCCTTCCATGATTGTCGCTATGATCTAGGTGGATATTGGTGGAACCCCCCTTTTTAAACTGGCTAAAAACAATTTTCTTGCAATTTTGGTAATTTACTATTTTTAGCAGTTTTTAACTTTTGGGGCCATTTTGAGGCCCTAAACGACATTTTTTGGAAAATGGGGACAAATATGTAAGTACCTTCATACTGCCTCCAAAATGAATCTCCTTGATGATACCTTTCCAATGGGTTATCATGTGCCTAAAATGGAGATCGTATGCAAAAATTACGACCCCAAGAAGTTGATGTACTAACTTACCCTAACAGGGCCCACATGACTTTTGGCGCTTCATATCCTAGGGTTAGGTTTTTGGATATCTAGGGTTTTTCCATTCCTGTTTATTGTAAAAAGGCCTTTAGAGCCTCATTGTAATAATCTTCTTGTGAATGTGAGTAGCTGTCACATCTCTTCTTAGAGATAAGATGCCACCATTCTAGCGAGTCTTTCACTATGTATTTTTACAGTCTCTGTACATTTATTTCATTGATATAAATTGTGTATTACTATATCTCTGTGTTTATGGTTGCATCTCTGATACATTTTTGTTATATTATTGGATATCCATGATATATCTATGCATTTATTTATTATATCTCCGCTCTCATTTTGTGCCGAAAATAATCTAGATCAGTGGTATCAGAGCAGGCTGCTCTTGAGCATTTTTTTAGTGCATGTCCCCGACGAGGTCCGAGTATAGAAAGTTGGGTATCGAGATTGTATATCTTGAATATAATTTTTCTCACACCCAAGAAACCCTCCATGGTGGAGGAAAAGAAAAATGATGGAGCAAACGATCCTATCAATTTGTTTCTTGAGCAAGCTCTCACGTGACAGAAGGACGAAATGATGGAGAATTTTTTCCACATCCTTCAATGCCTCCCGATAGAATCAGGTGCATCTTCATCAAGCTACCACTTTGGAGTCACCTCGCCTTTTAAGGTACAGGTCAATTTTAATATTCCTATATTTGAAGATCAAATAGATGTGGATGCCCTAGATAAATGGTTAAATCTGTTAGAAGGTTATTTCTCTGTTCACAATTTTTTCGAGAGAGAAAATATCATCTTCGCGCTCCTTAAGGATCTCCCCCATGTCAAACATTGGTGGGAAACTTACTGGGAGGAGAGTTCCACAGAGGATTCTGGAATATATGGGGTTGGTCCCACTTGGTATTTTTTTGTGGATGCAGTAAAGGAACGGTATTACCCTATTTACAACTATGACGACTAGTTTATGATATGGACCACACTATGGCAAGAGAGGGGCCAAGCAGTGCTGGAGTTCAAAAATACCTTCCATACCTTGTGCACCAATATGGGTATCAAAGACTTCGAGCAACATTTGGTTCTGAAATACCGCAGGGCTCTACACAGATACATCCAAACTGAAATGGATTTTCTAGACATCTCATCACTCGGTTATGCTTATCGATATGATGTTAAAATTGAGAAGACGTTTAAGCACCAAAACAAATGGGAGTTTGGATATGAAAATCCACAACAACCAAAGTATGAGAAAGATGACCCTAACAAACAACTTCCTGAAAACTAATCTAAGCCACAAGAAAATAAGGGTCACGGAAAGACGAAGGACACCAGAAAATTGTGCGATTTCCACAAAATCCCCTGGAACAACACCGATGAATGTATTTCAAAACATTCATTGGTGGCCGAGATCAAAGAAAAGGGGCCGAACCCAGATTAAGAATCTAATTCTGAAAATACTAGTAAAGGAAAGATCATTAACGCTGACCCCACTGCTATTGTCACAACCACATCAATTCAACCAAAAGAACCAACAGATCCTGAAGAGGGGGAGCACCTTTTTCATTCATAGATGTGGGTGAAGGGGACCATGCTACATTTTATTGTTGGTAGCAGAATCCAGAAGAACCTCATCTCAACAGAGTTTGTCAAACAGTTGGGATTATCGACAACACTACACCCGCAACCATACAACATTGGGTGGCTTCACCAAGGACAAGATCTTCATGTCAGTCAACAATGTCTATTGTCATACAACATCCATCCCTTCAGGGATGAGGTATTATGTGATGTTTCCCCATTGGATTTCTTTGATGTTCTCTTGGGCCAACCATTTATGTGGATACACCATGTTTTTTATGAGTCTCAATCTCGTAGTGTCATTGTTTCTCTAGGGGGTCATATCTACATAATACTAGAGGTAGTTTTGACTATTGTTTCACCTAAACAGTTCCGCAAGGTAGTATCTCGTACTGCAAAATTCAGCTTCTTCAAAATATGTTCAAAAGGGGAACAAAAGGACACTGCAACCACTACAACCTCACCCCAAGCACCTTCTATCCAACAGAAGCAGGTCGACAAGGTTACAACAAAGTGAAAAGATTCCTTCTACACACAATCCTCTTGTGTAGCTCAACTTGTTGAATAGCCTAAGCCTCAATAGGTTCATGACAGACTTCCACAAACTGAGCAGTGTGACGTCTCCATCAAGGAAAGCAACTCACCAAGATTCAAATTCAACAAATGTTTTTTCCTCTCCCCTGGGCACTGAACGCAATGGAGACCATTTCTTCCTAAGGAGGGAGGATTGATCCAGGTGGATATCGGTGTCCACCCACCTTTTCCAACTGGCTCAAAACCATTTTTTGGCAATTTTGGTAATTTACTATTTTTAGCAGTTTTTAACTTCCGGGACCATTTTGAGGCCCTAAATGACATTTTTGGGAAAATAGGGAGCAATATGGGAGTTCCTACATATTACCTCCAAAATGAATATCCTCGATGATACCTTTCCAACGGGCTATCATGCGCCTATAATGGAGATTGTATGCAAAAGTTATGACCCCGAGTAAGTTGATGTACTAACTTACCCAAACGGGGCCCACATGACTTTTGGCGCTTCATCTCCTCGGGTTAGGTTTTTGGATGTCTAGGTTTTTTTCATTCATTTTTATTGTAAAAATGTCTTCAGATCCTCATTGTAATCATCTTCTTGCAAATGCGAGTAGCTGTAACATATCTTCTCAGAGATAAGCTGCCACCATTCTAGCGAGTCTTTCACTCTGAATTTTTACAGTCTTTGTACATTTATTTCATTAATAGAAATTGTGTATTACTTTATCTCTGTGTTTATGGTTGCATATATGATACATTGTTTTTATATTATTGGATATCCACGATATCTATGTGCATTTATTTATTATATCTCCACTCTCATTTCATGCTGAAAATAATCTGGATCATGTTGAGCTAGGAGAAATAATCTCTCTCTTAGCGTCATGGTCTATCTCGGGGGTGGCCAGTGGTAAATCCATCAGGAGTGGTTGTGCCTATGGTTGGTTGGAAACAAGCACCCCTTTCATCAGTTGCTTCACGTTTTCTAGTTCTTATAAGTATTTTCATACTCTATGTAATACAATGGATGAGATGATTGAATGTCTGTGTTTATGGTTAAGTTTTTACAATGTTTGAATAGTTATTATAAATGCTTATTTTCTTCTGTAAAATGCTATATTTGCATGGAATTTGGTTTACCTCAGTCTAGACACTAGAGAGTTATGGGATGTGACTCCGCAGGAGAGTCGGGGTAGGATTAACTGAAGCATCTTAGTTCTGCTAACCTTTTGAGTCTACGTTAGCGAGAATGCAAAGTTCAACTATGTGGAAGAAGGGCACTTCCTTGAGACCTTTCACCTGTGTGACCGAGGGCTCATACCCATGGCCTTAATCAAGTCTCAGCTAAAATATGAGTGTATCCCCTAAACCTCAATATGATTCCATATGACCTAGGGTTGGAAACCCCTCACTAAGCCTGAAAGGAGTGGAGCTACTTTGGCTTCAGGACTTCAGACATATGACTTCACAATCCTCAAAAACAGTCAAAGGTCGAAGTCACTAATTGATGGGGGTCATGGATTTGGGAATCCAGTGGGGATCTCTCTCAGCTGTTAGATCAAACCTAGAGAAGGGGTAGCACTAAGTACTTTGGGGGGAAGTTCCACTTCGGGAGAATAGGGGTGGTCTAATTCCGAAACCCCTGATTGTCAGAGTTGTGAAGGTAATCTGGACTGTTGAGAATAGAGGGACGTGTGTCCATAGATCAATGACTATCTGTAATTTCAAGTATTTGCAGGTATCAAAGTGTGGACATAAGGATGTGTGAGTTTCCTCGAAGTTCTGCAAGCTGGAGTAAATCCTAGCCGTGAATGCTAGGTGCACGTGGTGATAGATCGAGAGTGTTTCATAGATTCAAAGCTCTAGAGAGGAAGTTGGAAGATAAAAGACGAACTCCTGAATGTCAAATTTACAAAGTGGCCTAGATCGTTGATCTTGGGATTCTTCAGTATCCCTATCAACCATCGATCTAAAGACTCCGTTGGGACCCATCTTAACTACCCAACCAACTAGGAAGCATCTTGGAGTGACAAGTGGCCCCCTCTTTTCCCCTGTCAAATTTCATCCATTGGAACAAAGCCATTGTATGAGAGGCTATGTGGTAGGAAATTTGATAGTCTAGAGACTTCGTACTCCAAAGGAACTTGGCCAAGAGTCTTCAAAGTGTGAAGACTTCTGAACTCATGAATGATGAAGTAAATCTCAACTGTTGAAAGGTAGAGGATACGTGGTGCTAGATCTTATAGTCTGGAGACTTAACACTCTGGGGGACCTGAGATGTGATGAGTTGATAAGCTCTGAAGGCTGGAGTTGCGAAGAAACGAGAGTCATGGATCAATGGATCTACATGGATATATCTCGAATGTGAAATAGGACTTTAGAAGATCGTTGTTCTAAGGTCGACATGGCTCACTAACGTCCTCCTGAGTGACATGGACCCACAACTAAGGTTCCACATGTCACTGACATATGGACATTTTGTAGACCTCTTATGCCTAGTAAAGAATGACATGTGTCACACCCTAAGGAGGACATGTGTCACCCTTGGCCCTTTTCACATGTCATCCCTGGAACTTACCTATTTGGTCCATGTGGCCAAAGCCACGTGGAGAGATTTTGGGACTTCGGGCAACATGCATGCAGTAATAAAAAGGGACATTCCATGTTGAATGTCAAACGTGCAACACCAGGTGGTCAAAGCCATGTGGAAAAATTTTGGGACTTCGAGGAGCATGTGTGCAGTAATAAAAAGGGATGTTCAACATCGAACATTGAACATCAAATGTCGAACATTCAACGTTGAATGCCAAGCACTGCACACTGAACGTTCAACTCAGAATTCCAAATGCCTAACATTGACCACCATGTGGTCCTCAATTGATAACACCTGAAAAAATTCAGGAGCCATATCTTGCAAACCATAGGTTGGATTAGAGCTGGTAACAGTTGTTAGAAAGATACAGGAAAGTAAAAGAGGATGAATACCTCGGAGAGATAATTTGAGATGATTAGAGTGAGCAAAATTTTGATGCCCCATCCCTAGAAAGGGTATTTAGGGGTCGAGTGTGATACAAATTGGTATCAAATCATGGAAACAACACTTGGCCTGCTTTGGCTCATGCATGAGTCACATAAAAATATTATTAGAGAAATTTATGTGGTAACACCCTACCTTACCCCCTTCTATAAGAAACTTGTTTGAACCTCTACTAAAGAGAGGAATGAAACCTTCTACTATTGATAGATATTTTGGAAATCTACATTGTATGTTGCTAATGTTTCCAAATAAACAAGTTGACTTTACTTTTCAATGATATGTGTTGTTCATGAATTTGTATATTAGTAACTAATAGAAAATGTTTTATCAACACTCAAGCAGTCAGTGAATAGCAAGAAAAGTACAATGTAAGGAATGATGACACACCATGATTTGGGGGAGAGATCCCACAATAGAGAGGAAGAATCTGATGAAAGGAGGGCGATGGAAACCCCTCCATATTTGGCCGAAACTATAAGAAGCCTCATGGAATAATTACAAAGCTGTAAGGCTGACAATGAAAGGTTGATAAAGGAGCAGGAAAAGAAGACTGATATTAATGCAACCTACTACAAATTCTATCAAATATACAAAGGGAACTGCAACATGGTCCAACTGCCAGTCATGTGGGCATGCATCATTCTAAGAAAACTCCAAGTCCACCTGAGATACAAAATCATGGTCCGGAAAGTGGCTACACCAAGAGGAGCACCTCAAGGAAGGCCCAACATGGAGCCACAAGACATTCACCAGAATATTCCAATGAGGACATTAACAACTCCAAGGAATCTTCTAGTGGCAAAACTAGTTCCCATTCTGAGACGAGAGGAAATAAGAGGAAACATGCCAAGAGTCATGACCATGAAGATTTCAATAAATCCAAACCACCCACCTTCGATGGGGATATTAATAAGGGGGAATAAGAAGAATTTTGGCTACTCGGATTGAAGAATTACTTCAGAGTCCATGACTAATTTAAAATCTTAAAGGCTCGGATATCCATTTTCAACCTAAATGGGAAAGCTTCCATTTGGTGGGAGGACCTTAGGAATGTGAAAGGAATCCATGATAAAGACTTGTCATGGAAACAATTTGAGAAATACTTCAGGAAGAAGTATTTGTTAGAAAAGTAATTTGATGGGAAGACCAAGGAGTTTTATGAACTCAAGTTGGGACAACTCACCATAGATGAATATATCAACAAATTTCTCGAGTTGATGAGGTATGTGCCCTAAATAAAGTATGAAAAAGTAAAGATGCAATGATTTATTAGTGGATTAACTTAGTCCTACTAATATAGGATTGAGTTTGATGATCCAAAGACTTTATAAGATACTATTCAAAAGGAAAGGTATTGCTACGAGCAATTCAAGAATAAGACAGAACCCCATGAAGACTGGAAGAATAAAAAAAATGGATTCAAGAAGAAGGGGTTTAAATACTAATGATTTAATAACCATGGGAAGAGATCTAGGATTATCCTTCCTACCAAAAGTGTGTATCGACAAAATTTTCCATCCCATAGTAGAAATAAACCACTCGGAGCAGTTACAAGTAAGATTGATAACATGAAGCGAGAACCCTTGAAATGTTGGGGTTGTAGAGAAGAACATTCGTTGAGGGACTGTCTGCATAGGAAACATAACAATAGGAGGGTCTACATCATCCAAGAGGCTACAAAAGTCAATGATGTGGCTAGGAGCATGCCACAAATTTATGCAGCCTTGGATAATAGACAAGCTGACCACCAAGCTTTAGTGGTGGAGATGGAAGGTATGTTTCCAACCATCTTTGTTTCCATTTTACTTGACACTGGTTATAAATTGAGTTATGTTGCCCCTCAAACTGTTGATAAATGTAAATTGCAACAAGTTAAACATGTTAAATCATGGCTGGTACAACTAGCCACTAGAACCAAAAGGAAAGTAACAAAGGTCATACCAGCATGCCAATTTATTATAAGTGGATTTCCCACCCAAGCGAACCTAAACATACTTCCTTTAGGATCCTATGACCTATTGATTGGCATGGAATGGTTGGTTTCCCACAAAACCAAGTTGGAATGTTACAGTAAAACTTTGGAGTGTGAAAATGAAGAAGGAAGAAGGGTAATCCTACAAGGGATTCAAAATCCTATCTCACTAAGATAAATATCATCCCTCCAAGTGAAGAAGTATTATAGAAAGAGATGTCACTTGTATGCAATACAAGTGGTGAACTCTGTTGAGAACAACAAACCCATCCTAGAGGACCATTCCATATTAAGAGAATATAAATATGTATTCCCATAAGAGGTGTCGGGTCTACCTCCAAGAAGGGATATTGACTTTTCAATAGAACTTGTACCAGGAGCAATGCCAATGTCGAGAACACCCTATAGAATGAGTACACCAGAGCTAGTTGAGCTCAAACTACATCTGAAGGAGATGTGGGACAAATGATACATTCATCCTATTGTGTTTCCATGGGGAGAACTAGCCTTGTTTGTGAAAAATAAGGATGGCACACTCAGATTTTCTTAGATTATAGAAAACTCAATAAGATGACCATCAAGAATAAGTATCCCTTACCAAGGATCGATGACTTGTTTGACCAATTAAGGGGTGCTACAATTTTCTGCAATATTGAATTGAGGTCTGGATGACATCAGGTCCAAATTAAAAATGAATACATCCACAAGACAGCCTTTAGGACAAGATATGGTCACTATGAATTTGTGGTGGTGCCATTTGGGCTTACCAATGCACCAACCACTTTTGTGTTCTTAATGAATAATGTACTCAAAAATTTCTTGGATAGGTTTGTGTTGGTTTTCATTGATGATATCCTAATATGTTCCAATAATAGAGAAGATCATGAAGAACATCTCAACATACTAATCCAAGTAATAAGAGAACATCATCTCTATGCTAAGATTAGTAAGTGTGACTTTTTCTAGAAACAAGTCCATCACTTAGGCCATGTTATTCCTGAGGAAGGAGTGGCAGTTGGTCTTGAGAATATTAAATCCATTATGGATTGGCTTACCCCAAAGGATGTATATGATATCAGATCCTTTATGGGACTAGCAAGATACTATAGGAGGTTCATCAAAAGGATTATCCAATATTGGTTTCCCAATCACCTCCCTTCAGAAAAAAGGGGTTAAATTCATTTTGACATCAGAATGTCAAGACATATTTGAAGAGTTGAAATACCTTCTAACCAATGCACATGTACTAAAGATTGCAGACACAAACAAGGACTTCATTGTGTGTACATATATATATGCAAGGAATGGCTCGGAGGAGTCCTTATGCAAGAAGGACATGTGATTTGCTACAAATCCAGAAAATTGAATGAGCTTGAAGTCAATTATGTGACCCATGATGTGGAATTGTCCACCCTAGTGCATGCTTTAAACATGTGGAGGCATTACCTCTTAGGTAGAAGAGTTGTTCTTATGATAGACCATAGTAGGTTGAGATATTTGTTTTACCAACCAAAACTCAATGTGAGACAAGATAGGTGGATGGATCTCCTTAGTGAGTTTGATTTTGAAATCAAACATATCAAAGGAAAGGATAATAGGTTGGTTGATGCCCTTAGTAGAAGTATGAAAGTGGTTCACTTGGCAGATGTAAGTACCAGTGACTCAGACATCAAAGAGAGAGTCAAAAGTGCATAAGAAACAAATGCATTTTTCAAGACTATGACATCATACCTAAAAAGGGGGTCGACAAGGATGAAGTACGAAGGCTATCATATTTTTAATGATGGTCTACTAACTTACAAGGGAAGATTGTATATTACAAATTGCGATGACTTGAAAAGGTTCATAATGTATGAACTACACAAAATACCATATATTGGTCATCCTGGTTATAAGAAAATGATCACGACCACTAGGAAACTATTTTATTGGCTTGGACTAAAAAAGGACATAATTGATTACTTAGCTAAGTGTCTAGAATGTCAACAAGTCAAGGTAGAGCACCGACACCCAACAGGTTTGTTGCAACCCCTACCAATTCTGGAATGGAAATGGGAAACCATCTCCATGGATTTCATCACGGGATTACCAAAATCAACCAAACATATCGACACCATCATGGTAGTTGTGGACAAATTGAGCAAGGATGATCACTCACACACATCAAGTCAACTTGAAAGGCAATAGATATTGCCAGTATTTTCATGAAAGATATATTTAGACTGCATGACATGCCTAAGTAAATTATATCTGACAGAGATACAAAATTTACTTCAAACTTTTGGAAATCTTTGTTTGTTGGTTTTGAAACAAAATTTCTCTTTAGTACAACCTACCACCCTCAAACTGATGGGAAGACATAGAGGGTAATCCAAGTGTTAGAAGACATGTTGAGGATGCATGTAATGCATCAACCCAAGAAGTGGGAAGAATACCTACCACTGGTATAATTTTCCTACAACAATGACTATCAAGAGTCATTAAAAATTATCCCTTTTGAAGCCCTCTATGGAAGACAATGCAACATTCCAATCATATGGAACAACCCAGTAGACAGAGTTACAATTGGACCAAATATGCTAAAGGAAATGGAACAACAAGTAATTCAGATAAGACAGAATATGAAAATATCCCAAGATAGACAAAAGAGCTACGCAGATAGGAAAATTACTCCTAGAGAGTTCAAAGCAGGGGATCATGTGTATCTTCGAGTTAGACCAAGGAAATGTTGTTTAAGGATGGGAGCTTGTGCCAAGTTGGCACCTCAGTATTGTGGACCCTTTGAAGTTTTGGATAGAGTGGGACCAGTAGCCTATAGGCTAGCACTTCCTCACACAATGAAGGAACATAATGTTTTCCATGTTTTGTTATTAAAGAAGTATTTACATGATTCTAATCATATTATTGACAAGTCTGTGATTTAGGTGGAACCCGAGGGATAATTCCTGCCAGAAAATCAATGAAGAATATAAAAGAAATAAACCCAACTTAGGGACAAAACCATTGCACAGGTCAAGGTGCAATAGAAACACTTTGGCCTAGATGAGGCTACATGGGAAATTGAGGATTCCATAAAACATGCTTATCCATTTGTGTTTACTTTTGTACATACAGAGCACATTGACAGATAGAACATCGAGGATGATGTTCCTTTAAGGGGGGGGGGATTGTAATACCCCCATTTCCCCTAGTTTGTAGATATAAATTTAACTGGACAAGAGACTATGGCAGACTAAATATGTGTGAATGCTTGATTTGATGAACCTTTGTATAAAAGGGCCAATGTATGAATTTTTTGTTATTAATAGAAAATGGATATGTGTTTCACAACTGCTGAAAGGGGTGATTTTTCCAAGATAGACCATGTATGTTATGAGAGAGATGGTGAGGGAAACCAAGAATGGTTGAGATGACCCTCACCAAACTAGTACTTACTGGATGTAATTGCTCAATAGTCCTCTAACCCATAAATGAATTACCAACTAGGATGGTAGTTGGAAGGCCTCCTTAAGAGTTAATAAGGAGATGGGTAAGGGTACCCATCTGTAATGCTTCCATGCCTAACCACGAGTTTGGGATTCAAACCCACGCAACCTTGCTGAGGAAGGTAAGAAAGGAAGTAATTCAGGGAACAAATGCAGATCTTCAAGGAAGAATAATGGAGAAAAACAATCTTGAGAAGAGAAGAGAACATTGTTTGACTCTGGATTTGAGAGGAAAACTGAGAAGCAAGCTCATTTTGGTTGTAAGAAGCCATGGGCATGTTTTTTCTATAAGTTGATAAATGAGGCCGACGAGTGATTGCAAAAGTGTTTTCATAGACCTCCCTGCTTGGTATAGAGAAAATTAGTTGCAAAGATCATGTGGGAGGAGGAGAGTAACCTTCATCCCCGAATATCATTGAGAAAGGAGAAAGAATATCTCTTAGAGTGTCATGGAATATCTCAGGGGTGGCCAATGGTAAATATGTCAGGAGTAGTTGTGCCTATGGTTGGGTGGAAACATACACCCCTTTCAGCAGTCACTTCACGTTTTCCAGTTTTGATAAGTATTTTCATACTTTGTGTAATACAATGGATGTGATGATTGAATGTATGTGTTTATGGTTAAGTTTTTACAATGTTTGAACAATTATTATAAATGCTCATTTACTTCTGTAAATTGTTATATTTACATGGTCTTCGATTTACCTCAGTCTAGCCACTAGAGAGCTATGGGATGTGAGTCTGTAGGAGAGTTGGGGTGGGATGAGCTGAAATCTCTAAGTCCTTCTAACCTTTTGAGTCTACCTTAGTGGGAATTTCAAGTTCAAATCTATGGAGGAAGGGCACTTACTTCATACCTTTCACTCGTATGACCTGTTGGGTATGTGTTATATTTTTGCACGAGTAGTAGTGTTTGCGTTGTGCCGGGCGCATAGGGGGGTTTAGGGGAAGCGCCCTCGAGAAATTTTTTTTTGCCTGGGGAAATGTGTCACATTTTTGCCTCGTTTTTCATGTTGCCTCGATTTTCATGTCCATTGTTATGTAGTTTTTTGGCACATGGTTTTTGCCGATGGTTTTCTATTTCTTGTTAAAGAATTAGGGTTGTTGACTAATACAGGCCATTGGGTTAGAGTTTTCGATGTCGTTGGCTCCTATATGTATATTATGTTCTAAACAATGTATCAGTATGAATGAATATAGAATATGTTGTTTTTCCCGGTTTGGGTTTCTAGGGGAAAAAACTTTGTGTAATGTTTGTATTTTCCATTGTATCTTTTATGTTCTTTTACTGAATTTTTTTTTGCAATAAATATTGTACAAGGTTAAAATATACATTTGGTATCAGATCTTTGTTGGCTTCAGGGGGACACCTTTGTGGTCAAGGGTTTGGCTCAAGACTATGATAAGCCTTGTTACAGTGGGAGATCAGTGGTATTGATTTTTCGGGTGAAACAAAATGGCAAGTAATTCAAAAATGGAGATTGAGAAGTTTAATGGGAAAATTTTTGAGCTATGGAAGCTTAAAATGGAAGATCTATTGGTGGAAAGAGATCATTGGATCACGGTAGATCCAGGTACTGCACCTAAAGGAACTTCAACATATGACTGGAAAAAGTTGCATTAGAAGGCGAAGAGCACAATTCGACTATGTCTCTCAGATTCAGTATTACTGAATGTTTCAAAGGAAGCTACAACTAAGGATTTATGGGATAAGTTGGGGAAGTTGTATTAGTCTAAGTCCCTAGTTAATAAACTATTCCTAAGAAATAAGTTGTATAACCTGAGGATGAGAGATGGAGACTCGGTGGTAGAGCATTTGAATGCCTTCAATACTGTGGTAAGTCAGTTAGTATTTGTTTACTGTGTTCTTTACTAGACTCGTGGGATAGTTTGTTTGTGGCCATAGGTAGTAATACAACTTCCTTGATATTTGATGAAGTGGTCTCATCCTTGTTTTCAGAGGAGATGAGACAGAATAATATGGAAGGACAGATCATAGACACATTATTTTCAAGAGGACGTTCCCAGAAAACAAATAGATCTAAGTTATCAAGTAGGAGATCTAATTCTAAGGGTAGATCTAAATCTCCTAGAAATTTTTTAAAGGTATGTTGGAGATGTGGAAAATAAGGGCACTACAAGAAGCAGTGTAGATCCAAAGTTAAGAAAAAGAAGGGATCTACAGAATCCCCTTCTATAGAAGAAAATACCTCCAAGGAAGAAGGAGGGAATGTGTACTTGACTTATTCAAGCACACATGTAGATCATGAGGCATGGTTGGTTGACTCTGGTGCATCCTTTCATATGTCTACACACAGGAAGTGGTTTTGTGAATATGAAAGGTATGATGGAGGTAATGTTTTCTTAGGTGATTATTTGAAAACCAGAATCATATGATGAGGAAAATTCAAGTTGAGGCTCATAGATGGAAGGATTAGAACACTACCTGGTGTTCTTCACATCCCAGGTTTGGCCATAAATTTGATTTTTGTAAGAAAAATGGACGATGCATGGGTAAAAACAATATTTGAAAAGGAAATCTGTAGGATGGTTCAAGGGGCAATGGAATTGCTGAAGAGAGTTTGGTTTGGAACTCTGTATAAGCTGCAAGGAAGCACTATTAGTGATGGGTGTAATAGTTCTAGTGTTCCTGATATTTGAGTTGAAGAAGAAAGAACTCCTATGGTTGAAGGTATGTCTAACTGCTCTCTGGATTTTGATTTATGTGAACATTGTCTATATGGGAAGTAGAATTAGGTAAGATTACCCTCTGGTGCAACGAGGGTAGAAGGAATTTTATAGCTAGTTCACAGTGATGTTTTTGGAACAGTGTTGGTCCCATCATTGGGAAAATATGTGTACTATGTCTCATTTATAGATGAATTATCGAGGAATACTTGGATATATTTCCTTAGGAAGAAATCTGAAGTCTTTTATAGGTTTAAAGAGTTTAAGGCTCTTGTTGAGAATCAAACAAAGAAAATAATTAAGGTTTTGAGGATAGATAATGGCGGAGAGTTTTGCGGGAATGAATTTGAAGAATTATGTAAGAAGTGTTGTATAGAAAGATAGAAGACTAATCCATATAAACCTCAATAGAATAGAGTTGCATAAAGGATGAAAAGGACGTTGATGGAAAAAAGAAAGGTCCATGCTCAGTGGTGTCGGGTTAGGGAAAGAATTCTGCGCAGAGGCAATGGGTATTGCATGTTACCTGGTCAACAAATCACCCTCATCAATGTTGGATGACAAGACTCCACAAGAGGTATGGAATGGTAAGGAACCTTCTCTCACACATCTCAAGGTATTTGGATGTGATGCATTTGTTCATGTCCCAAAGGAAAACATGAGTAAGCCAAATAAGAAGGATGAAAAGGGTATCTTTATTGGATATAAATATGGTCTCAAAGGTTATAATATTTTGAAACTAGAAAATAAGAAGGTAGTGTATAGCCGAGATGTGTTATTTAGAGAAATGAAGGATGTTGTTAAAAAGGAAGTCCTGCCAAGTAAGGAAGAACCAGAGAAAATAGAGTTTTATGATGATGAATCAGACTCTACAGAAGAACATGAATCAAAAGAAGAAGATCTGCATACTCCAGTATTGAGGAGATTGGTTCGAGAAAGAAGGATACCAAAAAGGTATACTCCATATGATTTCCATTCTAATTTTTCTTTGTCTATTACTGATGATGATCCTAGAACTGTCAGGGAGGCATTAGATTCAGAGGATGGAAATCTCTGGAAAAAGGACATGGATGTAGAAATTCCATCCTTGGATAAGAATGAGGCATGGGATCTAGTGGAATTTTTGACTGGAAGAAATCCAATTGGAAGAAAATGGGTATTTAAAAAGAAGCCAAATGCAGAAGGAAAAGTGGAGAAATACAAAGCTCAGCTAGTAGTAAAGGGTTATTCCCAAGTTGAGGCAATTGATTTTGGTGAGATTTGTTCTCATGTTTCCAATTTAACCTCTATAAGATTTTTGTTATATGTTGTTGTTGCATTTGATTTTGAAGTAGAATAGATGGATATGCAGACAACATTCCTACATGGGGATCTAGAAGAAGAAATCTATATGAAGCAACCAGGATGATTTGCTGTGAAGGGAAAGAAGGAGCTGGTATGCAAGCTGAAAAAGTTCCTGTATGGTTTAAAATAATCACCAAGGATGTAGTATCAAAAATTTGATACTTATATGTTGGGACTTGGATTCACAAGAAGCAAAGAGGATCATTGTGTGTATTTAAATTAATTAGTCATCATTTGATTTATTTGGTCTTGTATGTGGATGACATGTTGTTGATAGGAAACAACAAGGAGATTATCCAGAATGTGAAAACTCAGTTGTCCTCTAAATTTTACATGAAGGATATCGGTGCTTCAAATTTCATTTTGGGCATGGAAATTAAAAGAGATCAGAAAAAGAGGAAATGCTAGTTAAATCAGAGAAAATATGTTGAGACAATATTGCAGAGGTTTAATATGCAGGAATGTAAACCAGACAAGGTTCCTATTCCTGTTGGTGTAAAGTTATATGCAGATCAGTGTCCCAAGACACAGAAAGAGGAGGAGGACATGTCTCGTGTTCCATATGTGAGTGCAGTTGGCAGTTTGATATATGCAATGGTATGTACTAGACCAGACATTGCACATGTAGTGGGAGTTTTGAGTAGGTATATGTCAAAACAAGGGAATGAGCATTGGACAACTGTAAAAAGGGTTTTTAGGTATTTGTGCAACACTGCTAGCTATGGATTGTGCTACCAAGGAAGACTAGGATTGGACAGAGTGTTGGATATACATGGATTTGTAGATGCAGACTGGGATGGATATGTGGATCGTAGGAGATCTACAAGTGGGTATGTGTTTAACCTGTTTGGAGGAGCAATAAGTTGGATGAGAAAAAGATAGGTTGTAGTGGCACTTTCAAATATTGAAGTTGAATACATGGAAACCACTCATGCAAATAAGGAAGAAATATGGTTACAAAGATTTGTTCAGGTATTGGGTTGGTACATCAAGCTGTAAGGATAGATTGTTATATTCCGAGTGCAATTTTTTTGGCGAAGAACCCGACTTATCATTCAAAGACAAAGCATATTGATATTCAATATCACTTTGTGAGAGACATGGTTGAAGAAAAGAAAGTATTGCTGATGAAGGTGGACACTTTGAAGAATGTTGTAGATTCATTAACAAAATATGTGAGCACTAAGAATTTCTCTTTGTGTAGAGAATCCATGGGAATTGTTGCCCTGGATTGTTGACTATGTAACTCTGTAACACTTTGTATACAAAGAAAACAACAAGTGGGAGAATGTTGGGTATGTGTTATATTATTTGCACGAGTAGTAGTTTCTGTGTTGCACTGGGCATATAGGGGGGTTTAAGGGGGGGGCTCTAGGCCCCCCTGGGGGTGCAATGCCCCCGAGAATTTTTTTTTCCTCAAGAAACATGTCACATTTTCCTCGTTTTTCATGTTGCCTCAATTTTCGTGTCCATTGTTGGGAGGTTTTTCAAGACATGGTTTTTGTTGATGGTTTTCTATTTCTAGTTAAGGAATTAGGGTTGTTTACTAATCCATGTCATTGGGTTAGGTTTTTGGATGCCACTGGATCCTATATGTATATTGTATTGTAAACAATGTATCACTATGAATGAATATAGAATATGTTGGTTTTACCAGTTTGGGTTTCCATGGGAAAAAATCTGTGTAATGTTTGTATTTTCCATTCTATATTTTCTGTTCTTTTATTGAAAATATGTTTGCAGTAAAAATTGTATAAGGTTGAAATATACATGAATGAGGGTTCATACCCATGGCTTTAATCAAGTCTTGGTTAAAAGATTAGTTTAGCCACTGAACCTTGATATGATTCCATGTGACCCAGGGTTGGAAATCCCTCGCTAAGCCACAAAGGAGTGAAGCTACTTTGGCTTCGGGAATTTAAGACATATGACTTCACAATCCTCTAAAACAATTGAAGGCCGAAGTCGTGAATTGATGAGGGCCATGGATATGGGAATCTAGTCGGGATCTCTCTCATTCATTAGATCAGACCCAGGGAAGGGGTAGCACTAAGTACTTTGGTGAAGTTACACTTCAGGAGAATAGGGGTGGTATAATCTCAAAATGATATAGGTGTATATCAATTTCCACCCACCATTTCCAACTGGCTCAAAACAATTTTCTGGCAATTTTGGTAATTTACTATTTTTAGCAGTTTTTAACTTCCGGGGACATTTTGAGGGCCCAAATAAAGGTTTTTCAAGATTGATCTTCTCAATGATAATCGAAGGATCTGATTAAGCCCCCAAAATGAATCTCCTCGACGATATATTTCCAATTAGCTATCATACTCCCAAAATGAAGATCGTATCTCCGTTCTCATTTTGTGCTGAAAATAATCTGGATCACGAAACCCCCGAATGTCAGAGTCAGAAAGTTTATCTGGACCATTGACAATAGAGGGACGTGTGTCCACAAATCAATGACTATCCAGAATTTCATGTATTTGGTAGTATCAAAGTGTAGACATTAGGACGCATGAGTTTCCCCAAAGATCTGTACACTGGAGTAAATATTAGCCATGAATGTTAGGTGCATGTGGCGATAGATCAGGCGTGGTTTAGATATTCAGAGCTCTGGAGAGGAAGCTGGAAGATACACGTTGAACTCCCAAATTTCAAATTTACCAAGTGAAGTAGACCGTAAATCCTCGAATCCTCTAGGATCCCTCTCAACTGTCGATCTAAGGACTCCATTGGGATGCCTCTTAATTGCCCAACCAACCGGGATGCATCATGGAGAGACACATGGTTGCCTCTTGTCCCCTATCAAATGTCTTCCATTGGGACACATTATTTGGATGAGAGGATACATGGTAGGAGATCTGATAGTCTAGATACTTTGTGCTCCATAGGAACTTGGCCAAGAGTCTTTAAAGTGTAAAGATTCCCAAAGTTGTGAACGATGAAGTAAATCTCAACCATTGACAAGTAGAGGATACATGGCACCAAATATTATAGTCCAGAGACTTAACACTCTAGAGGACTTGAGATGTGGTGAGTTGAGAAGTTATGAATCCCAGAGTTGCGAAGAAACGAGAGCTGTGGATCTATGAATCCACGTGGATAGATCTTGATCGTGAGATCTGAAGAACTTTAGAAGATCATTTGTCTAAGGTCGATGTGGCTCACTTACATCATCAAGGGTGATGTGGACCCACAACTAAGGTTCCACGTGTCACTAGGATATGGAATTGTTGCAGACTTCTTATGCCTTGTAGAGCATGAGACATGTCACCCCTTGATGAAGACATGTGTCGCTCTTGGACCTTGCCATGTGTCATCCTAGGCACTTACATGTTTGGTCTAGGTGGTCAAATCCATGTGGAGAGATTCCAAGACTTCGGGGAGCATGCGTGCAGTAATAAAAAGAGTTGTTCAATGTCGAACGTCGAACACCAAATGTCGAATGATGAACGTCGAATGGCAGGTGGACGAAGAGACGCGGATATATTTTAGGACTTTAGGGAGCATGATTGTAGTAATAAAAATGGGTGTTCAATGTCGAACATTGAACGTCTTATACCGAACGTTCAACGTCAAACATCGAATGCCAAACATCTAACGTTCAATGCCGAGCGTCGAACATTCCACATTGAACATCGATCCCCATGTGGCCCCTAACTAATAAATCCCAGACAACTTTGGGAGGCCACATTGTGAAAACCAGAGGTCAGATTAGAGTTGGTAATAGTCGTTATAAATCTTCAGGCAAGTAGAAGAGGATGAATACCTTAGAGAGATGATTAGAGTGAACAAAATTTTGATGCCCCATCCCTAGAAAGGGTACTTAGGGGTTGGGTGTGTTACAATTAGGCGCAAAACCTTATTGAGCTTGGTAGAGACCGTTTGATGCTCATCCTGTAGGCTTTTGTTATTCTCCTTCAGCTATGCATTTTCTTTCTTGATGTGCCTATACAAAAATTTATACTCCTCCACTTCTTGCTTCAATTCTTCATTTTGTTTTGTAAGCCTTTCAACTTTCAATACCAACTGATGTTTGGTTAGAAAAATGATAGGCTCAAGTGTTTCTTTCTTAGTTATCTCCTCCCTATATTCAACTTCCCTCCTTAAATCCTTCAGTGTCTCTGTCACTAATTCCTTGGTTTCACTGATAGTTGTCACATGCATATCTTATTGCTCTGGTGAGGTTTGAAAAGAAGGAATGTGAGGAATTATCACTTTCTTAGCCATGCTCTGAGTGGTTCTATGTGTTGGACCTAATGCTTCCTTGGGTGTGCTAATAGGAATAGAAGTGTCCTCCTCAAACAACCTTCTTTTCTTGTTTTTAGGTTCAAGGATGGGAACTTGACTTTGTTTTTCCTTTGCCTTCCTCATTTTTCTTCTAAAGGACTCAAATGTAGGGGAAGGAACTTGTTCCTCTTGTGTACTCCTTTTATTTCAACTAGAGTACTATGTTATAGCACTCCCTTCATGGGTTGTAAGTTTCTTCTTACTTTTGAATCTAAATTCAGGGGTATTCTCTAATTCTCCAACCTTCTCCTGAGGTACTTCAACAATTACTTGTAGAACACTATCTGCAATTTCTCCAACCTAATCCTAAGGTAATTCAACAATTACTTCAGGATCAATGCTTGCAATCTCTCTAGCATCACTACAAGACCTCTATTTCTTCCTCTTTTTCTCACTAACTTGTTTTTTATTTTAGTGGACAGGTCTGGGTGAATTTTCTTGGTTTTGGATGATCATTGTTCTTTTAACACTATTGTCTTTCCTTTGTCCAATTTTCTTACAAATTTTGGTGAACTAGGACCAACAATATCTACTTCTTTACTATATTTCTTTCCTTTCTTTATATTTTCTCCTTTCTTCCTTCATGACTCCTTACTATGTTCCCACATTACATTTCCTTCTACGGACTTAGAAACTTCTTGAGAAATATTTCCTTTGAGGATTTTCTTTCCACTGTTGTCTCATTTTATCAACTCATGAACAACAAGAATTTTCATGAACCCATGGTGATATATATTGGTTTCAGGCTTCTTATAGGCATACTTAATCCCTCTCACCATCTTATTCAAACTCATCTAAGGAAAGTGGGGAAAATCTATTTGTGGTCCTCCCTCAAAATGCAACAAAAACCTTAAATGATAAATGAAAGTTTGTGCATACCTCCCTTCATAGGTTAAAAATTTTTGTAAGCAAACAAGAAACATCCACTATTCTTCTTTGATCCAACTCCTGGAGATACCTTTTTTCCAATCTCGGTCCAAGTGCCTGGGCTTAAAAAATTTATGATATAGGCTCCTATAAATGATGATGCCTTTGAAATAATTCTCTCTGGTAGAAGGTAAATTTGTCACTTATGATATGGTGGAATCAATGATCATTATTTTTAGTTCCCCCAACTGGATGCTCTCTCCATCATAACTATGGGTGAAGGCGTAGGATACCCCCTCATGATGTCCTCTAAATTTTTCTAAGGGAACCCAACCGACCCTTTAAAATTTATATTTTCATGCTTGATACTCCTTTGTTTCATTGTACATATGGAACATAGGTTAGTGCCTATCAACCCCCACACCAACTTAAAAATGGGTCTCAAAATAAGTGTAGTAAACAAAATTCGTGTGATGGTTTGCTACTAGAAGCAAAATTACGAGAATAGGGTGATGGAGGTAGAGTAACGAGATATTAGGAGAGAATAGAGTGGTGGTGTATAGTATGAAGTGGGTAAATAACACTCTTATGGATGGTGAAGCCAGCCAAAAGAGCGTTTATAATGAAAATGAGAAGACAACGATCAAATATTTGAAATGATGGCGAGGTAAGGAACGGGTGAGAAATTATGTTGATGGATCGTATCCATGGATAAGGTGACAATGATGCCTAGAAGTAACATGACATCCTATTGTTACTGGTTTTTGTAATGATTATAGAGAGTGTGGGTTATGTGACCGAAATTCACCATTGGGTAGCAGTCTACATCATAGGTTTGAAACAATGTAAGTTTATAGAAGGTGGCATAATCATAGTTTCGACATCACATGAATGGAAGTTTTTGACAAGATATTTTCAAACTGGATGATCACTTCATAAATATATTTGTGTACATCGCAAATGATTTTTAAAATAGGGGAAAAACATGAAGACTTCATCAGATAATGATACAGAAGTTTAATAACTTAAGGTAACAAAGGGATATGAGAATAACCATATGTTTAAAACAAAATTAATGTAATTCTTAATAAAAGGAATAAACAATGAGCTCATACCTCCATTACCTAAAGTATACTTTGTCAAATGAGGGAAATATCAAGTATAGAACAATTCCACCGGAATTCCACCATCAGTACCAGATCATAGGCTTAGTATCAGATCAACACAAAAAATCATTTTATTATCGGACCAACACAGAATATCATTTTAGTACCGAACCAACACAGAGACTATTTTTTTCTTCAGTACCAGATGAAGATTTGATAAGATACCTAGAATCTTGTAGGTTTCTCTTCGTGTATAAACATGTTCTGAGGGTCAAGATGGAGCAGATGTTGTCACTTACTAATGTGAATTTTTTCTAGTGAAGAATGATGTTGGAAAACTACAAACAACACATCGGTACATGAATATTGAAATTGCAGCGGAAGTGTCATAAAATGAGGAAAAATAATCCAATGATTGGGCTCCTAGCTTTGTAACAAGAAGGAAATTGTAGCTGGACAACCTCCTGTAGAGATCCATAAACCTCCTCTTTTTGGAACAAGACTAATCGCTTCTTTTGTTTCCACTTCCATTTTATTGGAAAGGAAATCCTAAATACTATTATCCTATGGATTTTTCTCGAGCCTAGGTTAGTTAATGCTCGTCAATGTTTTTAATTTTTAGGAGTATGAAAAACTTAAAGAAAAATCCATTCACTATCCTATGGATTTTTCTCGAGCCCAGATCAATTGATTCTCTTCGGTGTTTTCAATTTTAAGGAGTTTGAAAAACTTAAAGAAAACTCCATCTGGCTCCTTTTCCATGAGTAATCTACCAAGGATGGATAAAGGAATAAACTTACACCTAGTATATTTCCTCCTTATTGCTTATCTACATGAGAACACAATTAGCTTTCGCTTTTATCAGTAACACCAACACACCTATATACATATATGTACAAAGTTGACTTAAATCACACAACAAAACTTATAATGGTGGATCAGTAAGAGGATAACTCCTCTTGCTTACCAATTGAATTTCGGAATTTTGAAGGACTTGTTTGATAAAATTTCAATTGATGCCCATTTAAAATGAAGGAGGTTTGATCTTCATCAATGGTGTTTATCTTTACTGAACCATTGTCGTAAACTATGTCTACTTCATAGGGTCCCAACCATCGAGTGGACTATTTACCCTTGAAATCCTTGAACTTGTTGTCATATAGCAGGACCCAATCACCTGGATGGAAAGATTTCTTCTTGATGTACTTATCATTCCATTTAGTCCTTTGTTATTGAATGAGTGTATTCCTATGAAGATCATCTTGTCTGTTTTCATCAAACTCATTCAGCTGCAATATCCTCTTTTTTTTAGCTTCATCCAAATCCATCCCCAATTGCATAGCAGTCCTGAAGGTTTTTACTAGAAATTATATGGGAAGCAACACATGCTTCCCATACACCAATTCATAAGGTGTATGGTTTCTTATGTTTCTCCAATTTGTTTTATAGGCCCACAAGGCCTCGGGAAACCGATCAACCCAGTCTTTATGGTGTAACTGAATTGTCTTGGTAAGTATAGCCTCTATCACTTTGTTAGTTGATTCCACTTGTCTGTTTGCTTGGGGGTGATAAGGTGAGAATTTTCTATGTTTAATATGATATTATTCAGTAATGGATTTGACCAAATTGGAGGTAAATTGGGTTCTTTGGTCTATCACTATTTCTCGAGGCACACTAAAATAAGTAAAGATATATTTAAATAGAAAATCAACAAAAGATTGTTCATTTGCATAATACAAAGCTGTAGCCTCTACTGTAACATCCCCGACCACCCAGGTCAGGCCAAGCTATGCCAAAGAACACTTTCGTTCTCTCTATGGAACATATTGTAACACACCCAATATCCAACCGAGCTATGCCACATAAATTTTTCGAACTACATGCAACTAAAACATAAACACACAGAACTCTTGCAGAAGCTTGACATATAAAACATAAATAGAAAAATACATTATGTATATGCACAGATTCACATTGAAATAACAATAAATGTATACATGCAACATATACATGAAATACCCATAAATATGTAGATAGTTATAACCACACATATGATAAAACCATAAAAATAAACACGTAAATAATAATGCAACATGTAAATTTATCACACAATTGGCACTTATATTGGTAAGAATATCACCAAATGCATGCAGACCTTCCACGAACCTCCCATACTTAAACCACATTGCTCATCACTCTTAGCAGTGGGTCACCCTTGACCAGGGACTAAACTCCACCTGGGTAAAGGGATTCCTAACCAGGCTAATGGCTCATAGAACACAGGAGAGACTCTATTATAGGCGTCAAATCAAACTAACAACCTACAGTCTCTCATTCCCCACATGCTTGTTCCACCCCAGGAAGTGTGCCCCTTCTCTTCTCAATAGTCCTTCGACTTCCCCACTTCCTTTCCGGGCTTCAACAACAGGTCGGACAGGAAGTCTCATAGCCCTATAGATGCAGTTCAACACCTTCAGGAAATCAATTCCCAACAATTCTCTCACCCAGAGAGAATTTTCTCATGGGCCTGACAACCTACCTCTTCAATATCCCACGGGCCTGACAACCTGCTTCTTCAATCCATCTCCCAAGCTAACCCGCTACACAAACAGATATGACTATGGATATAGGTTCAGGTATAGTGACATGAAGGTATGGAGGTCAACTGACTAAGTGAGTGAAAGCTCATGGAATGGCTGCACAGATGATCGAATGATGGAAGGAATTATGGTACGAATCCTCGAAAATGAACTAAGTCTCCACAATATGTGTGCATGTCCCCAACTTGACACTTGTCATGTTGGGAGCTACTTTGGCCCACTTGTTCCCAATTTTGGAACTTAGGATAAAATAATTATCCATACTTTATACTTTAAGAAATATTAATATAATATTCCTTTTTGGCTTAAGCTCCCTATCTTAGCCCCTTTTCCTTAACTTTTATCCCCCACCCTTTCCCTAACTAGTGGAGTTTAGTCCCCCATACTCTTTTATCATATTCGGTCTGCGCACAACGATGTATTTATATTAATGATGAGACATATACAAAAATAGGTGCATTGGCCTTCAACATCTAGGCTCTCTGGCCTAATACAAACATAAGCCTCCTAGATTATAATAACTAGCTCAACAGCCTATAAAAAACAGCATATACACAAAGGATCCCTGGCCTCAAAATCGCATGCACTTAAGTTGTTGCGTATGGTATCCTAGAATGTGCACACTTCCTCATTTTACTGTGCAGTACATGTGCGCACTATGCCATGAAAGGTGCATACAAAATGATATCAAACATCTCACCAACTTACGTACATTTTTATTTACATTTACAATTGGGTTCAACTTAGGGATATTACAATCCCCTCCCCTTATTTATGCATTGTCCTCAGTGCATCATGTACACATATACAACAAAAATTTCAAAAATCCCCAAAAAGATGTAGGTATTCCGCCTGCATTGCATCCTCATTCTCCCAAGTAGCATCCTTAGGACCGTACCAGGTCCATTGGACCTTTACAATCCCTATGGCTCGATTTCGGAGCTATTTGATTTTTCGGTCTAGAATGCATATCCAATGCACTTGAAAAGCACCTTCTTGCTCCACCTGAATCACATTCCAATCAATAACATGATTAGCATCAGGTATATATTTCTTTATCAATGATACATGGAATACATTATGAACAGACATAGATTCAGGAAATGCAATCATATAAGCTACTGGACCAATCCTCTCTAGGATTTCAAATGTTCCACAATAACGAGCTGCCAACTTGGAACAATTTCCCAATTTCAGGGAACTTCTATTGGATTTCACTTTCAAGAATACATGGTCCCCAACTTTAAATTCCTTGTGATTTCTTACCTTATCAACATAGATTTTCTGCCTGTCTTGGGCAGCCTTTAAATTTTGTTTTATTTTTATTATTTGCTCCTCCATTTCCCTGAGAAAATCTAGCCCAACTACTGCTCTATCTACTGGGTTATCCCAGCTTACTGGTGTGTTGCACTTTCTACCATAAAGTGACTCAAATGGGCTCATCTTTAAAGATGGTTGGTACCCATTGTTATAAGCAAATTCTACCAAGTGTAGGTAGTCTTCCCATTTTGATGGTTTATCCATCACATACATCCTCAACATATCCTCAATCACTTGATTCACCCTCTATGTTTGTCCATCTGATTCTAGATGATAAGTTGTACTAAAATTCAAATTTGTTCCAAATCCATTAAATAATCCTTTCCAAAAATTTAAAGTAAATTTCGGATCTTTGTCAGACACAATTGTCTTGGGTATGCCATGTAATCTAGCAATTTCTCTCATATAAACATCAACAATGGTGGTTGCCTTGTGAGTGAGCTTAACTGGAATAAAATGAGCAACTTTAGTAAGTTTATCCACCACTACCATGATAGAATCACGTTTCTTTCTTGTTATGGGTAGTTTGGTGATGGAATTCACTATTACAACTTCCCATTTTCAGTCAGGAATGGGTAATAGTTGTAGCAAACTAGCTGGGTGTCTATGCTCGGCCTTTACCTTTTGACATTCCAAACACTTGGCAATAAAATCAACAACTTCTTTCTTCATGTCTGGCCAATAGTATTGGCTCATGATAGCTGCAATAGTTTTCTGATAACCTGGGTGCCCAACATAAGGTACTTTATGCATTTCTCCCAATATCAATTTTTTCAATTCATTAGAATTTGGTACATAAATTATGCCCCTGTACATGAGAATTTCATCATTATCTAGCTTGTATTCTTCAATTTTCTGCTGCAAAATACCTTGCTATAAATTTGCCACTAATTCCTTGTATTGCAAATCTGATTTGGCAGCCTCTATACTTTTGTGTTTCAAATCTGATTAGTACATGCTAATGGAAGTAGCGTGCATTTCATGCACTCTTCTGTTGAGTGCATCATCCACTTTGTTCTCTTTCCCCTTAATATGCTTTATGTCAAAGTCATATTCACTTAGAAATTCTAACCATCTGCTTTACCTAGCATTTAGAGTTGGCTAATCAAATAAATATTTCATACCATTATGGTCTGTCCTCAACTCAAACTTTTTCCCCATGAGGTAGTGTCTTCATTTCCTTAAGGCATGCACTATGGCTACCAAATCCAAATCATGAGTAGCATAGTGTCTTTCATGCTCCTTCAACTTCCTTGATTCATAACATATAATAAACCCATTTTGACCAAGGACTCCACCAAATCCTTCTGTACATACATCTGTGCAAACAATGAAGTCTTCATTTGGGTCTGCAATCCTTAGTATTGGAGCACTGGTCAATAATTGTTTCAAGTGTTGGAAGCTCTTTTCACAATCCAATGTCCACTGAAACTTCACACCCTTTCTTTACAAGGAAGTGATTGGGTGTGCAATCTTTGATAATCCTTCAATAAATCTCCTATAGTAGTCTGCAAGACCCATGAATGATCTTACCTTTATCACATTCTTTGTCACTAAGCATTCTCTAATGGCTTCCATCTTCTCTGGATCCACTTCTATCCCATCCTTTGAAATGATATGTCCCAAATAATGAATTTGCTTTTGATAAAATGAGCACTTGTTCAATTTGGCATACGACTGATGCTCCCTTAATACTTGCAACACCATCCTCAAATGATGTTCATTCTCTTCCTCTAACTTAGAATATATTATAATGTCATCCAAAAAGACAATGGCAAACTTGTCTAAATATTCTCGGAAAACACCATTCATTAAGCACATGAAAACAACTGGTGCATTTGACAACCCAAATTGCACCACTGTGAACTCATAATGACCATACCTTGTCCTGAAGGTGGTCTTGCTAATATCTTCCTCCTTAATCCTTTCCTTATGGTATCCTGACCTAAGATCTATCTTTGAAAATATCATTGCATCCTTCAATTGATCAAAAGATCATCAATCCTTGGCAGATGATACTTGTTCTTAACAATAAATTTATTCAACTGTCTGAAATAAATGCACAATCTTAATGTCCCATCTTTTTTTCTTCACGAACAAGACTGAGGCACCCCAAGATGACACACTTGGGCGTATATACCCCTTCTTCAGAAGTTCTTCAAGCTGCATTTGCAACTCCTTCAACTCTGATGTACTCATTCTGTAAGGAGTCTTTGACACTGGAGCTACTCCAGGCATTAAATTTATAGAGAAATCAATATCTCTCTTTGGGGGTAGTCATAGTACCTCCTTGAACACATCTTCAAAATCTTCTAGGACTACTTGATCTTCCAAATTTGGCACCTTATATTTAGAACATAGTTACCAACTTAATGAGAACTGTGACCTCAAAACGAGAACTCTGGCCCAAAAAACCCATATTTTTGCATACAAAACATCAAAATCAACCCCCAAATCAAAAGGTGGTGCTACCGGTAGCACCATTTTTTAAAACGGGGTGAAAATTACAACATTTTTCAAACATGGGCTTCAAAACTTAGACAGTAGCTCAGAAAAACCTTAAAATCAACACCTAAAAACAAATAAGATGTTTTTGAAATTTTCTTTTCTTTTCAAAACGTTAAATTTTGAGATCATTTTAAATCGTATTTTTATCACTTGGTACCATTAAAACCAAAACCTCAAAATCAACCATCAAATTGAAAAGTACTGCTACCGGTAGCACCCATTTTAAAATTAGATATGAAAATGACACATTTTTATAATGTGGTAAAAAAACTCATAATTACTATAAACAAAATCATAAAAAAAACCCTTAAATGTTTACTTTTTAAATGTTATTATCACGCAAAGCACAAGGTAATACATAATGCCATGAAAATATCACAATATACTTTAAAAATTCAACGTCACCTTTTAATAATTTTTTACTTTTAATAATAAAACAGTAAATACAAGTTACATTGAATGAAACATAAATAATTTCTTAATTAGTATTGTTATATTGACCATATTCAAAACATA